>JAQGBQ010000059.1:0-50832 GCA_034698485.1 Vertagopus arboreus
ATGCTAAATCTTTAAAAAATAATGAAAACCCGCATGGGTCATCTCCTGACCCCCACCGATTTTTTCTGACCTATGCAGTCCTCCTTCTAGATATTCAGGATTCTGAATAACAAAACAGCAACAAAATTGACCGAGTAGTTTTTGAGATTTCGATTTTTTTCTACCGGTACAATGAGCTGAATGACCCTGTACAATGCCAATTTGCAGCAGGTTTTTTAAAACTAGTTATTATTTACCTCATTATCACAAAAATGAAAAAAAAAATCTGTTTTAAAAAAAAAAAAAATAATCTCAATTGAAATCATTTCGAAATCCGACACCTACATATATGTGTGTTAGTGTTGATTTGATGAGAAAAATTATATAGACTGGGCAACAAATCTACTAAAGAATAACCAACAACCGAAATAATAAGCAATTTAGGGTTGCTTGATCTGTAATCGTTACGCAGAGCTGATTTTTTGGTTTTATATAGACAATTTGCTGACACGCAGAGAAAGATGAATTATACGATAACAAAATTAATAACATCTCATTGTTTTAGCTTCAATTTAAAAAAAATAATCATTCTATTCTTCCATGTTTTAAAGGTATTTTACACTAAGTAGGTATTTAAATATAAAAAATTTAAACGAGGTGTGATTGATTGAGAGAATTAATCAAGTCTCAGTCTACTCAATCAAAACCCACCTTTGGGGGATAATACCAGGAAATCGTTATCTTTGTATTTATGATTCCGAAGATTGAATGAGATGAGGATGGATTTATAAACTCAACTAATAATGCATGCTGATTATATATTTTACCAATACTTTATCTCAACTACCCGTTTAATTGTGTTCCGGAAAAATTCTCACGTAATTAGACCTTTATATTTGGTATTATTTTATAAACTTTTGAATTCCTTTCCTTAGTTTCAACTATTTTTTGTTTGTGGTTTCAAAAATTATAACAAGATATTTTATTTCTTATGATTCAGCTGGATTATTATTTTTCTTTCGATAGCCCTTATTTAGTTAACCTGCTTTTCTTTTTTGAAAGCATCTGAAAAATGAAGTTAGAAAAAGTTCATTTTATAGACAAAATGACAAAAATGACAATGGCGTGTTACATAACCGATGAAAGTTAAAGTTAAAACATTTATAGATTGTTAATAATAATTTCAGAGACGCGTCAAAGAAAAGTCTTTGTTGTCCCACTGGGGATTGGGGATAAAGAGATTAGATCCGCGAATTTTGTTTGAATTAAAATTATTAAAAATCTTGTAATGTGCTCCACAAATTTAATTAATGCTACAATTTAATTTCTTTTTAAACAGAATATGGACTAGATCAAACTAATTTTATTTGATTTGTTGACAATCACACTCCTATAGCTTGAAGGTGCATTTAATAATTTCCTTAAATCAAATTATTTGTCGGACAATCACCGAGGACGATTGATAGATTTTAAATTAAATCTGTATATAATCGTTAATCGGCAATAATCGGCATCGGAATTATCGGTGAATTTTCTTCAATTTTCAATCATTCAAAATGCAGTAAACAGAGGACAAGCTTACATTTTTTAAACAATTTTAATGTTGGAAATAGTTGGAATCCATGTAACGAATAACGAAATGGTTGAATTCTCATTCGTGTCGCATTTGTTTTGGTATTTGTATTTAATTTTTAATATAATGTTAAATAATTATTGCAGATAAGGTGTAACTCTCAAAGAGTGGAAACAGTAATAGGATGCTCATAATGTCATCCCAAAGAGCGAAGAGTATTCAAATACTACGAACCTTGTACAGAGAACTTAGACCTGCCGTAAATGAACCTGATAAACATGTCTACCAGACTCCAATTTGGAAATACATCATCCGTCAATGCAGACGGTGTCAAGCAGAGTCGATGGGTGAAGAAAGTTCCAAAGTTTTGATTCGTACAGGACAATACTATATCGAGTCCATAAAGGGTACGAGGGAGTACTTAAGGTTACATGACATGTACAAAGGGGCTGGGGAAAGAAGTCCAAAGGACTTGGCCGCTATTTTAGGATTCAGAATGCCGGATGAACCTAGAGTGCCACGGGTGCCCAAAAGCTAAAAGAGATTATATGGAATGGAAGAACTTAGTCATTAGTTAAAATTAGTTTATCCTGTTAAGCGATTTAATAGGACGTTATAGTTAATTGAAACTCATGATATTTAGCTTATAGACAATATTGATTCATGTATTTAGTTGTAGTCAGTAGAGCAACTAATTTATTGAAACCCTTCTACTTTCCTAATAAGTTAGTCTCAAAACTTTCATTTTAAGTTTGTTGGACAAAACTTTCTCTGCAACTTTAATGGTAAAATTAAATATAACTTAATAAATATTTGAATTTATAAATATGCATATGACTTGCAAATATATTTGTTAAACGGTAAACTACATCATTACCATACTACATACTAATTAATCATCATGATTTTGAGTTTAAAATTCTGTCATCATTAGCAGCTAAAAGGAAAGTAACTTTTGATGAATTTGAGTTTAGATTTTTAATTTCTTTCAAACAAAACTTTTGATCTGAAAGGCTGCATACTTTTCGAAGATCTAACCAGTATCAATGCTCTGCATTTTATTTTTAATTTAAAATCATGAATCCTCATAATATTTTGGTATTCTTTTTACCTTTTATATTTCCTACGTTCGGAATATTGAGGCCTGGAAATAATCCGGACAACTCCGTCCCGGACTCTGATCGAAGGCAAAGTAATCAAGGAAATCCTAGACCTTTCATATCAAGACCGGTTGTTAATCCTCCAAATAACCTGCAACAACAGCCGCAACCTCCATCCCGAGAATTGTTACCTCCTCTCGTATCCCCCTTAGCTCCTGTAGTTGGTCAATCCAATCCTTTGCCTCCAGCACCAGCTCCGCAATCGCAAAATTCAGAGCAACTGGAACTCTTGCCCCCAGTAGAAATTCCCCCAGAATTTCCAATCGATAACCTTCCACAGCCATCTTCACCACCACAACAAGAACGTCGACCATCAGCAGGTCGCCCTGTGAATCGTCCCATAGTCTTTGAATCTCCTTCAGTTAACGAGTTTGTTCCTTTCCCTCCGTTAGGACCAGAAGGACTAGAACCCTCGCAGAGTTCCCAAGGAAGGCAGCCGTCCTCCTTAGTTCCAACAACAGGATCTGGAGGGTCGTTTGATAATGGCGTTCCAGCCAATGTTTTTCCTAACCCTCGACCTACACTTGCAGCAGAGAGACAACGCCAAAGACCATCATTTAAATTAACTCCAGCCCCTCAAAGGCAACAAACTTCTGATCCTGGATTAGATTGCTTAGGAACATGCGAATGCCCTTCTGATTTTACCTTTGTTTGTGGAAGTAATCGATTCCTGTATCAGAACGATTGTGCACTGGAATGCGATAAACGCTGTCATCCGGGTAAATAAAACAAGTTTAAATCAGCTAAATAAATATGTGGATACATTTCAAGCAACTTTCTACTATATGTTTTATATATTTTCAGGTCTTGTAAAATTAGACATGTCAGAATGTTCTTGATCGAAGGAAGCCTGTTCTGCTCAGAAGTCCAGATTTAACGTTACATTTTATTTTATAAGTTTATTATATTTTTGTTAATTTTAAGACAGAACAGTTATCTTCAATAAATACACATCACAAAAATAAACAAATCCTTCATTTCATGAACTGTTCATGAACATTTCATGAGGTTTCATGAGTCATGAGAAGTTAGCATAAACATAAAGTGCTAAACACTGACATTCGACTTCGAGGAGTCTGCGAACTCAATTCTCAGTTTTTTAGATTAAAAAAATCAGAAATCAGAATTTCATAAAAAGGTCACAATAAAAATACATTATCAGAGAAGGCGATAGAATGAGTGACGATGACGAGATTATCTGTCTGGACGATGACGAAGATATGCCGCTTGTGACTGGTGCAAAAAAACCGAAATCAACACGAAGGGGTCTGTCGGTCGAATTCTTTGTTTTCAAATTTGATCTTTAATTTAATGTTTACCTTTACCATGATTTTATTAGAGTTTACAAATCATTTTGTCCAGCTCAAAATATAAATTAAATACTGAGTATTTGAGAGTTGGAAGGATTAAATTAATTTAAATTGATTGAATTTCTAGAAAGTTTGCGGAACACTGGATCAGTTATCAAATATAATGAACCAAACGGATCATTTGAAGAACCGGTGCTGCTCAGTGATAGTGATGATGAACCTATTACAGCCCGTGGCAGAAAAAAAGTGGAGCTTATCTCTGATGACGAAGAACTCCCGGATCTCGATGACGATTTCCCTGGGCATTCCAGCACAATTTCAAAAAGAAAGAAGCAACAAACAACCAAAAAACCACGAGAGAAGTCGAAAGCAACGAAACCATCAGCTAAAATAAAACTGCCTAAATTGTTGTCTATTTCTACAAAGAGGCGATTATCACCCCCTGCTACGTCGTCAACAACCGGTTTGCATGATGACTTGTCAACGGAAAGTCCATCAAAGAAATCGCCAAAGAAGAAGAAGACTTTGGCAGACATTGTGACAGATATCCACGAGACTTCGACAGATGAAATTGATAGTGACGAAATTAGTGCTAGCCAAGAGCGATTAAATGTCGACCCTTCACCCACACAAATCGCTAAAACAATGTATGGAAAGCAAAAACCGGATGAACCTCAGCCGTGTTGCTCCAAAAGTCTTCAGCCACAGCCAGTGTCAAAAACAGCAGTGACTTCTCGTAGAAAACATGAACTAATCAGCTCGGATGAAGAGGAAGAATTGCCGGATATTGACTTCGATATCGAGATTCCATCCAGTAGCAAGATGAATTATCCAATTAATAATGACATTAACTATCGAAGTACAAGTCCAAAAAATCATGAATTTAACAGACCAGTAAGTACAGAATCTACATCTACAACAGCAGGGTATTCTTCAGTGTCCAATTCTCAGGTGACCTAGCTTTTTGTTTTATATTGACCGTAAAGGTTTTGATGTGTGAATTATTAAATATTGTTGTTTTCCAGACATCATTAGCAGGTCGTGAAACTAAAAAGAAACAAAAAGAAGCTGAAGCAGAAAGAAAGAAACAAGAACGAGAGGTCAAAAGATTGGAAAGAGAGCAAAAGAAAGCAGAAGAAGCAAAAGAAAAGGAGTTGAAAAAGGTGGAAAACGAGCTAAGAAGAAATGCCAAACCGGGTGAAGCCTTTAAGGTATGTATAATAAAATAACCATTTATATACCGTTAGTCAAAGTCTTAATTGTTTAATTTTTTATTTTTATTTCAGTATATGACAGTTGCCGTAGACAGTGCAATAATTAGTAGATTAGATTCGCTAATACCTCAATTAGTTGCTGCCGAGATTCGGTATGAATCAAAAACATGCCCAATTATAGAAAATTCTATCACATTCCAACGGGAATTGGTTCATCAAGCCATGGATGACAATCTACAGGTTTGTGTGCAGTTATTATTTATTAGGTTTCTTGTTCCAAATATTTACGATGAATATTTATCTCTAAATAATGTTTTAAAACAGATACAAAGAGTGTCGACGATTCAAGAAGAAGATCAGTTAATGATTGTAATTGATTCAGATCAGATTATTCCAATGGTGAATGCACAGTTACATAGAGATACGGAGGGCAATGAAGATTTAGGCGTAGATCTAATTTCATGGGTAGAGTCGATCAAAGCAATCAGTTCTGGGAAAAAAATCACACTATTTTTGTACAATATGGAAAAGTTTTTCAAGTAAGATGTCCAATGTCCTATTGTCTTTAATGCAGCAAAACAAATCTAAACATTTTCATATTTCTTACAGAAAAATCAAACAAAAAACGCAACAAGAATTTCGAAGTCGGGTTTTAAACGCAAATGACGGCCAACCACAAAAGAAGACGAGAAAGAATAATAACAAAACCCTTCCACAGATAACTAGGTATTTTACGAACAATATCCCATTAAAAATCGTTAATGAATTAGGTTGTAACTTTTGTTTAATTTTTTAGAACTGAGCTTCAAAGTGCTCTTATAGAATTACAACTTCAGACTGGTGTTAATTATCGAATGGTGAAAGATGTTGCTGAACTAGGAACAGCCCTTATACAATACACAAAAGCCATTGCAGATGCTCCTTTCAAGTAAATTTTAGAATCTAATAATTTACTAGTTGAGCCCTGGGCCCTGGATGACAAATAACAAGTTGATACCTTTTTATTTTGCAGAAAACAGAGACAAGAATCTCAAGGATTTGACTGGTTTGCTATGTCTGATTCAGCTGGGAGTGTAAGAGTTGAACAAGATGGGAATGGTCTGAGAAAGCTCTGGATTGACCAACTTCAGCAATTTAATAATGTTGGTATGGACGTGGCAGTTGCAATTTCCAACAAATATCCGTCTCCACGAGCACTTATCGAGGTAACAATTTTTTTTATACATGTATATAATCATCGAAAAATACGTATATTTAACCGTTTTAACTTTCTTAGGCTTATCAAAGGTGTACAAGTGAAGAAGAGGGACAGGGCTTAGTACGAGATGTTTCAGTAAGTGATATTATTATTCAGTAGCTTGATTTACCTGAAAAAAATATAGCAAGCAATTTCTATAATTTACATTTATTTACAGGTTACAACCGGTGATGGACCTTTGGCAAGGAAAAGAAAAGTTGGACCAGAATTAAGCAAAAAAATGTACAGATTTTTTACTTCAACAAGTGGGGATCGCTTCTTGGGCTCGACTTCCGATATGCGATAACAAAATGTTCAATTGTCTGAACCTTCGGTCTAATTACGATATTCTGTCAAATTAGTCAGTCTTGATATAAGGGTATTGTAATTTGTATCATATCTAAGTTCCAAATGTCAAAAGAATTAACGCTTACAGAACGTATACCGCAATCAGTTTTTCTATGCATTATCTATTTAAAATTACTTACTGATTAAGTTGTAGCAAATTAAATTAATTACAGAAGTGACAAAGTTTTATTTAAACTTTCTACAATGAGATTTAAATAAATTACAATAATATAATAATACATTAAAAATTGCAGAGTTTAAGTATATTTTCACTCTATTCACTCAAAGATTAATTCTGTTGTCCTTGGCCCACTTTTTGATGACGGCTAGAATTTTTTCAGCGTTTTGCTTTGACGAATTTCTAAGCAATACTACAATGTCGTGCAGTGACTCCCTGCAACATTATTCATTTTTATAAAAATTGGAACACTGACTTTTGCTTTTGTAAATTAAAATGGTTCATTGGTTACCTTGGTTCATGACCTGCTATGATAAGCTGAAAGACTCCGACACAAGCTCCTCGCTTTCCTTCCCAATTCTCTGCAGAGGCTTCGTACTTTTCTAGAATATCAAATGCTTTGGCTGCATAATAAAACTGGCCAAGTCTATAACACTCGTTTGCTATTAACTAAATTCAAAAATCAAAAATAGTAAATTTTATTCATAGCAAACAGATTTCGAATTGACTAATATTATGTTCGCATCATACTTGTAGCAATCTGAAAGACTCAGGACTAGTTTCCATTCGCTCATGAAGTTCCCAAGCTAGTCTGGGTTTCTTGTTCATTATATCTGTAAAAGAATTGAAAATATAGTGCATCTTTAATTAATAAATGCATAAATCAAATATTTACATGCTCTCGCCAGCCATTGAATGTATGTAAAGTCGTTTCGTATTTTTTCGCTTTGAATCATCGTTAAGAGTTCTTCTACTTCCTGAAATTGATTCAGCATTCCCTTAGCCTATTGGAAAACGTAACAATGTTTTAAAACGCTGAGGATGAAAATAATCAGGCACTGTGTTATATTCATTAATTGAATTATATGTACCTGAGCATAGTTGAAATTGAAGGTATCGTCATTAAAGTAATGAGTCCTTACGGAATTCAGGTACAATGCGGAGTGGTCAAAGTTTCGACTAAGAAAATGAGCGGATGCCATGCATAGTCGGCCGAAAATTGAGTCATGTTCTGACTCGCTGGAGCCAACCCGATTGAAATAATTCTGAGCCGTTGACAAATACTCTCGCTAAAAACATAACCACAATTTTATATGTTTTTAAATTAGTTTAATGATTTAACTCACATTGCCAGTCTGGTAGGACAGAAGAACGTTAACAATGGCATAAAGAATGGATTCTGGTGTGGACTTTATGGTCATGTCCTTCATCAAAGCAGATGCGCTATTCACATCCTCTTGTTGAAGGTAGTAGATAATCAAGTTAAGCTTAGCTTCTGGGATTACATCGATTAATTTAGGCAATACTTGTAAAGCCCCTTGTCCACCTCGGAAAACTACGAGGTTATGTCGAATCAGGTCATATGCATTAGAAAAGAGTCCATGTTTCGATTGCTCTTCTTGATGCTACAGATTGATTTTGTTTTTTATTTGAAATAACAACTGGTTCATAGTAAATTATATGATACTAACCATAAGGTTAAGAAGGGGTTTCAAATCCTTCTCGGCTTGCTGACCAGTGTAGAGTCGAAAAGTGTTACATGCACGAAGATTTAAAGCGATTGCAGATCCAGGAAAAGCTTGCAAGTAAACGGCAAGAACCTCTTGTGAAACGTCATAGTACTCCAATCGATGATAACAAAGGGCCACATATACATTTAGTGCGATGTAATCCCTGTAAATAGAAACCTTTATGAATAATATGTGTTTTATTGATGTTTCGAAATTGGTAAATAAATCACCTCCATCCACCCAACGATAAAGCTTTGGTAAAAACTAAGGTTTCGTCTTTAGCATTATAGTGATTGTAGGCATTTGTGGTATTGAGGAATGTGGAGTCAGTGTTGAAAAGGTCAGGACGGCATAGACTTAAGGATAGGAATAAGGTAAGCTGCGGTAAGCGGTTTAAAATGCATATACGTTAAGCGGTTTCGACTATCGAACTATGTACCTGTTGTCTAGAAGAAGCCGTTTGTAAATGTCAATAGAGCTCTGAAAGTCTTGTCTGAGGTAATGCATCGATGCAAGGGACAATTGGTTCTCGAGCGTTTCTTCCAATTTACGATGGTAATTCAAAACTCCATCCTCATTCCCCAGTTTGTGGGCCAAATGAAACAGTAAGCGACTTTTGAGACTGCATTCCGAACCTTTGGAGCCAGCCTCTTGGGCTTCCGTATACATTCCCATACAAAAGTAGCAACATGCGATGTTTAGGTAGAGCGTAGAATCCTCAAGCGTTTTGCCTTTGCTTTCTCCAACATTTTGTAGGCTTTGATACTCTTCTAAGGCTCTTTTGTAGTCTCCCAGATGGAAGGAACAGAACGCTATTAAACTCTCATTCCTGACTTGGCCAACCGAACGTTGAAACTATTTCATGGAAATTACAGTATTTACATATGAGGGAGGGTGAATTTTTATTATTTTAGTAATGCTGCAGCTACAAACAGCATATTTATTTTTATATAAAAGCATTTATTTAAGATATTAATTGTATACTTCTAAAAGTGTCAGAGCGCCCAAAAAGTCCTTCTTGCTCAAGAACTCATCTAATTTGGGAAGTTTTCCCTCAGTCGACTCAGCCTCTGCATTAGAACTTGCCACCACAGGTCTGGCCCTTGATAACAACTGAAAAGCAATTATTATCATAGGATTATTATTTAGCAAAACACATTTTTTTTTAACAAACTCCTTCCTTACCATTTCGAAATGCAATGACTTTTATAGTTTTGCAAGTTGTAAAAATCTGTTACTAATTATGTTTACAAATCAGAGACGTTCACTTGAATTTTGATAGTTGCTTTCATTTCTGAAACGGTAATTCTGTCAAATTCAATGTTGTTGCATATCGTTGTCATGGATTCTCAAAGAACGGGCTGCCATTGCGAAGAGATACTCCCGGTTCTCGATATGCCCCAAAAGCCGAAATCCCCGAACTTGGAATGACAATAAATAGCGTCCAAAATAGTCCAAACACTAACAATTATTAATATATTCCCAACTAAACGATGTGTATATGTTTAAAAGTTTTAATAAATGTAGAAGTGCAAACAAAGACTTTATACACCGACGCACTATACGCATGAATAAATAAAACCGTATATTGTTAAGCATTAGTGAACTTTGACAATCTGTAAAATCTTGTAGTAAAAAGTCTAGCATTTTCGTTTTTTTTAAATAAAAAAAACTGACTTACCGACTATGAAGAAGAATCTCATATTATTATTTCTGAAATCCTATGAACAAAACAAAAATGAACCAAGTTGCCCCAAAAAAGTGAAAGTCTGCAAAATTTCAATATGCCCCAAGAAACTATCATGAATTATTTTTCTAGTATAACAGATGAAAGAACCAAGAGTGCGCCCCCTTTATCGTTCCCTATCGACTCCATCAGTTCAATCCGGCACGGCGTGTACAGTAATAAGATTGTTCATTCAATTCAGTGTGTGTGAATTCTGGCTACATTAATTAATTGTTCGGAAATTTCATCAAGTTTCGAAACTAATCATGGCTGACGTAAGTAAACACATTTTTTAACGTTGTGATCATACGGGTGGAAAAGTTTTCATAATGGAACTGTCTGGTTTTTACAGGAAACAGTTCAAAAGAAGAGGACTTTTCGGAAATTCACTTTCCGAGGAGTTGACCTCGATCAACTTCTCGACATGGGCATGTAAGTCCCCCTCGAACTTTGACATTATATGTGGGAAGGGTTTGAGATTGTTCGTTAGTTGTAATGGGTGTTTCGAAATTGCAGGAAGCAGCTCACAGATTTGGTTCATGCACGTGCCAGAAGGAGATTCAACAGAGGGTTGAAAAGGAAGAATATGGCTCTTCTTAAGAAATTGAGAAAGGTGAGGGGTCGTCATTATTTTCTGTTTTGACCCTGGGTCATTTTATAACTTTTTTGGGGGAAGAAAGATCGAACAAATAGAAGAAATGTCAACAAGAATATTTGCCATTTCACATTTATTTTTACTTTCACTTCACATGTGATGGAACAACATGATTTAACGGAATGTATTTTAATTGTTGACCATTTTCTTTACCTTTTAGGCTAAGAAGGATGCTCCTGCTAATGAAAAACCGGAGCCAGTTAAGACCCATCTCCGAGACATGATTATCATTCCTGAAATGATTGGCAGTATCGTCGGTGTCTACAATGGAAAGACATTCAACCAAGTAGAAGTTAAGGTAAGAGTGTGCCGAATAACATAGAATGTTAATTAAAATGTCTATAAACATGTTTGATAGTTGATTTAATACGGATGTTTCGAATTGTAGCCTGAAATGGTAGGACACTACTTGGGAGAATTCAGTGTAACATACAAGCCTGTCAAGCACGGTCGACCCGGTATCGGAGCTACCCATTCATCCCGTTTCATCCCCCTCAAGTGAATAGTTTTATTACACCAACTACACAATTCGTATGTCATTCTTCGGTTATGTACGATTAAAGAGAACGGAATGATCTGTTTTGAAAAATAAACCAATCGGCATGACCGTGATTTCATACCCAGTACACCATTGAGTTAGTAGTTTGAATTTGGTTTCCAAAAAATCTCAGAAGTTTCCAAGGATGCATTAGCTGTTTCAAAAAATCATATAATAATTTATTTCCAGCGGGGGAGCCTTTATAATTTCACGGCTGACAATGTAAATACACCTTTTAAAAGTATTATAAGTTAAGTTTTTAAATGGAGTATCGTCCATCTCTCACATCAACAGCTTCGGATCTTTGGAATATTCAAGATCCAAGTAGCATCGTAGTAAAAAGAACTTCCAATCAAAGCAGAAGTCGTTCTTCTCGTAGTAGTGTTTCTAGTCGATGGCATGAAAATGAACCCACACTACCTCCCTATGATCCGTAGGCATAATACTTAACTTAATCATTATTAAATCTTACTGCATATTATATATAATCTGCATCCAATAATAGAGTCCAAGATGTGGAAGATGCTAGAAGGAGGGGGAAGAAGAACAAACCTTTGTCATTTTTTGCATTATTTCGATACTCCACAAATCTAGATAAGATTCTAATGTTTGTTGGAGCTCTTTTAGCCATATTTAGTGGAGTTCTTATTCCATGGATTTTTTATTGGTACTGAAAACACTGAATTTCAAGAATAAGTCCTACGATTCTAAATAATAACTTGGTTTGGCGGACAGGTTTGGGAAATTATTGCTCGAGATATTACTTCATGTACGATGTGAACGGTAAGTTTAACCAAGCTTTGCCAGCAGATTATTATTGTTTATCAAAAATATATATCAGTTATACCCTGCTGAAGTCTTACTAATTTTTAGTTTAGTCATGTCCAACGATACATGGAATAGTAAATTTCAGTATGATATTTCATATGATTTTCTGGTCAACACTGGTTATGGAGCTGGGGCTTTGTTTGTTTCTAATTACTTATCTTGGCGATGTTTTGCTTGGGCGGCCGATCGACAGGTCTCTCATTATTATTTATTCATTAAAATATCTCATCGTCATAATATTCTTGGATATACTTATTGATTTGTTTTTAGATCAAGACAATAACTTGTACATATTTTGAATGGATCATAAGAAAAGACATGGCTTGGTTTGATGTTTACAAGGATCGGGATTTCTCCAAGTCAATGATTGAGTAAGGTAACAATTTACTCATATGGGTCGATCGGGTTATCAAATCTTAGTAATTTGAATTGCGTTTTATGTTACAGAGACATCACAAAAATCAGATCAGGATTAGGCGAGACATTACCAGCTCTTATTAGCTTGATATCAACAGAAATCTGCCTTGCCATCTTAGCGTTTGCTCTCGATTACAAATTAGCCCTCAGCTTCTGTGGCTTAGCACCAATTTGTCTACTTTTAGGATTACTTGGATCCTACGCTCAATCGCGACAAACTGAAGAAGCGTCAAAGACATATGAGAAAGCAGGTAAACTTGCTGAAGAGATACTCTGCAACATCAAGATTGTTAAAGTCTTTCAAGGAGAATCCAGAGAAGTGTCAAGATTCTCCCGTTACCTCAAATCCATATCAAAGAATGAATTCAAATGGATAATCTTTTCATCACTTTGTTCAGCTTCTTTATGCTTTATAGTCTCTTGCATTACGGCTGCAGCTATTTGGGTTGGATTATCCACTGTAAATTTTGGACATGAATTTTGTCTAAAATTGCCGGCGGAAGTCACTTCGATTGAGAACAGGGGGTCCCATTCCATTAATCTTAATATCTCGTTTCCGGAAGGACCACATTCTTTTGTCATGGTAGGTCAACAAATGATAATACTTATAATTAGTCTTATATTAACTGTCTGTATGTAACGTTGGAAGGTGTTCCTGGCTATAGTGTCAATTTCCCTTCATGCTATGGATATTCCCTATTTCATACGCAGTATTATGGAAGCTAAGAATAAAGCAGCTCAAGTATATTTCCTCATTGACTGGTAATTTTATTTGAAGATCATCAGCATTAATATTATGATGAGTAATTCAATAATTGCATTTAACAGGAAGCCGAGAATTGACAACCTCTCTGAAATTGGAAAATCCCCAAAGTCATCTGCGATAGGCAGAATAGAAGTAAAAGATGTTGGTTTTCGATATCCACGTAATCCAGACACTTGGGTCATTCGGAACATATTTCTAACAATTTATCCGGGTCAGGTAGTAGGTGCGGTTTTAAATTATTGATCAAACGATTGCTGTAAAACAAAAGTTATGAAAGCTATTTTCATATTTGTATGTATAATATAGGGTTGATTGGGCATCAGTCATCTGGAAAATCAACGATACTCAAACTCCTTTTAAGATTATACGATCCATGCGAAGGAGAAGTAAGGTTTCAAAACTACAAAATATGGATTAATTATAAAGTATATAATTTCATTATTATTATTGTTAAAGATTATTATTGATGGGACGAACACACAAAATTTCAACGTACGATGGCTGAGAAATCAGATCGCTTTATTTACTCACGACCCTATATTATTTCCGGCAACCATTGAAGACAATTTACGTTACGTTAAACCAAATGCTTCGATGGATGAAATTCACATTGCATGCAAAACTGCTAAAATTCATGAAAGAATTGTCGATTTACCCAATGTACGAAAATAATTGTTTCTGATGATATAACACTTTACCGTTGTACAAATTCCAGTGTTATATTTTCAGGGATACCAGACTGAAATAACGCATCACAGTCATGAGAATGAGTTGACAGTTAGCGAAATGCGTAAACTATGTGTTGCTCGAGCGATTTTATGTAAACCAAGAATATTTATATTGGACGACCCCATGTTAAGCAATGATGAGGAACTTGAAAGCGTTCTAATCTCTTGCCTAGAGGTTCTTCATACCCATTCAACCATAATTGTAACTGCTTCTAGAGCCAATGGTTTTATTAAACGATGTGACCAAATTTATTACTTTGAAAATGGCAAAGTACGTATTATAATTGATCTATTTTTATGTTTATTATTGTTGGGTAATTATTTTGATTTCTAAATTCAGATTCAAGAACATGGCACTCATCTGCAGTTGCTAAAACAAGGAGGAGCCTACTACAAAATGATTGAGGAAACATTGGATGTGGTTGTCGGTAAGTCTGGCTAAACACTTATGATTTTTTTTAATTTTTTTTTTATTATCAATCGATTCTAAATCGGTGATTTTATTGCAGAATCCAAACCAAAGTTCACCTCGCAACTAAGGGCCTACAAGTTTGCAAAATCGTTAAGAAATAAGAATAAAAGTCGTCAAGAAAAATCCCAGACTTTACCGGCAGTTAGAAATGCAATGACAAGTGACTCCTCATCTACAAACGGTAGTTTTCTGAAAGTTTTTGTAAGTGTTATATTATTGCCTAAATGATCTTACATTCATGATTCAGCATTGCTCAATCAATGTTGAACATGTTTTTTAGCATCGTTCAACTAATCCAAACACCAAGCACAGTCTTAAACAACCAGAATTTCGAGCATATGGGGTCGGAGGGTTTCAAAGATATAGCTTTGCGAAAACAGGAACTTTAAACCCACGTAAGTACTTTTTATAAACATAATCTAGATGTTTTATTAATATAGGGACTTAATTGAGAATATATTTTTTTGGTTGTTTTTAATAGAACAAGTCGGGAACCTTTTAAATAAAATTCATGGAAATCGGAAGCAACGAGATGGTGAGATTATTATATGACATTTAATTATAAGTGTAGATGATATCTACTTGGTCTTTTTAAATTATATTTTTCAGTCACCAGATATAGAACGGAACCTATGGAACGTGAGTTTAATTTTAATATGCAGGTCAATAAGATTGAATTATAAGATTCTAAATACATACGCCGTTGGTTTTAGCGAGTATGTCGGGTCTCATTTCCAAACTTTCAATTCACACACCATCGAATAAGAAAAAAGCATCATTAGATCACTTAACGGTTAATATTAGTGAGTTTAAAATATTGAATTGAATTATTTGTTATGTTATAAGAAGTCTTTGTTGTTTCATTTTGTTTTATTAATGACCACATAGCCGGAGCACGATTAAGCAGCTCTAGTGAAGGTCCCACAGAACTGGATTCATTAGATTCCTTAATACGACAAGATGAACCTGAAATACGAAAGAACATGAACATAATTTCAAAGTCTCCATACAATACAGACTGGAATGCGGATAACATTAGCGTTTGCTCTCAAGACTCACAAGAGTTTTGGGATAATTATTGTGACAAACTAGAGTCCATTGTATGTATTCTAACCATTATTATTTTAAATTTAACCATTTGTACATATCATAACTGACTAGATATTTTACAGAACCGTTTGGAAGCGGGTACTTGGTGTAATATGTTACAATTTGGTGGACACGAACGCACGTGGATAGCATTAGGTTGCTTATCATCCATCGTAATGGGATTTAGTGTCCCATGTTGTGCGATATTAATCGCCAAAATGTTTGTTGCATTGATGGAAATTGATCAAAATGAGATTCATGGCAAATATTATCAAATATGTTACTATTTTATTCTTCTGGGAATAATCACAGGTGTTGCTGCGTTTGGTCAGGCATGGAAAATTCATGAATGTGTCATTAAATCTGGATTGTAGGAATATTACATTCAGTTCTATTTTTTTAGGAAATATTTTTTAGCATTGCTGGCAAAAAGATGTGTTTCCGATTACGATGTACATTGTTTGCATCAATGCTGAAACAAAACTTGGAGTGGTATGATTCCACGGAAAATGATATAAGCGTCCTATGCTCTAGACTGGCGAGTGACACCGATTGCTTACAACATGTATAACACATAAATATATAAAATTAATTAAATGTTTGTCGCTCTATATTTTTTGTGATTATGGTATTTAATTGTTATTTAAGGTGCTACTAACAACTTACGGTGTTGTATTTCAAAATGCTACGATATTTTTAGCGTCTGTGGGCCTCGCGTTTGGTCTTTATCCACAAAATGCACTCATCACATTGTGGCTTCTTGGAGCTGCTCCAATAACGATTGGAATTACATATTTTTCAGGGCGATTGCTTTATAATCAAATCGACATGATGGATTCTTTGCTTGCTGAGACTTCAGAGGTATAATGTAACTTATTTAATGTAAGCATTTTTTAGTGGAAACCCTATATTAATATTAAAACGATATTTTTTTAGCTATCATACGTCGTCGTTTCCAGCATTCGATCTTGCATCATCCTTGGTTTGGAAAGATATTTTATGATTCGGTATAAAAAATGCCTCAGAAAACCCTTTCGGTAAACTTTAAATTAATTTTTTAATCCATCATTTATGATGCCCATTCGCTCCTTGACATAATCTCTTTCTTGCAGGTATTTCTACATTTTTAGCGAACTTAGATGTCACAGTGGAGCTCTTGCACGATCGCTTCCATGGCTGATTAGCACTCTCTTCATATATAATAGTTTTAGACACACAACTACAACTGATCCATCTTTAAAGCACTATAATGATCCTGATTATAATTTTATAATCATGTGAGTGCAGACTTTCTCAATTGAAAATATTCTATCATTATAATTTGATATCGGAGCATTATTGATCAATGATCATGAATGTGATTCTAGGGTCACAGGATTAATGATTTTCGGTCTGATGAACGTTGGTGAATCTTTGGCACTACTAACAGACCCTGAAATCGGAAAAGCAGCTGCACATCGAATTTTAAAAATTCTCGACACTGGGACTCAAAATGATGATGAAAAAGAACATCTGATTATACGGGTATTGATAATTATTTTATCACAGATAATCATGAGGTTTGAAAGAACTCGCATGTTATGTACAATTTAATGTTGCTTGAATAGGACTATCGACAAAATCTCTTGCCACCTAAAATACATCTAATGAATATCGGATTTAAATATACTGTAGACCAAGGTATTGACGCATTGCATGGAATTAATTTAGAAATCCAACCAAATTCATACATAGCCATCGTTGGACCGGGGTATAATTTTAATTATTTACTGAGTTGTTCTTTTTTTGTGAAAAATCTAACATGTTTTTTATAATAGACACTCTGGAAAGACAACGTTAGCGAACATTATTTTAAGACTAGCTGTGCCTACTAGAGGAATCCTAGTGAGTACAATTTTTAATTTAATTAATTTTCTTTGTTTGTAGTAGTGTAATCATGATAATATTTCTTTGCAGCATTTTGATCATGATAATGCTAATAACATTCATCTGGGATGCATAAAGAAAATTATGGCCTTGGTGGAACAGGATTCAGGAATGATCTATGATAAGACTATTTTGGAAAATATAAAATACGGCGACAATACTCAATCATTTAGCGAGGAAGATGTGTATTACGCTGCAAGAGCCGCCAAAGTCCATTCCGAAATTATGCGTTTGCCAAATGTTAGTTTATAGAATAGCACATTTATAATTTTTTTTAAAAAAATTATTATTCTTGTTTTTATTAAATGTTATTTTGGGTTGTAGGACTATAAAACAAAAGTCAATGATCTAGGATCAAGTATTTCCATGTATGCTATGACACAAAGAATAGCATTAGCCCGAGCTTTAATTAGAAATCCAAAGATCTTAATCATCGATGATGCCCTTAGCTCAATTGACAACGAGCACGAGGAAGTTATGAAAGAGGCGATTGAAAATGCCCAACACGGAAGGACACTGATAGTTTTTTCCCATAAAATCCAACCCATCCGAGATGCTGATATGATTTATGTGATGAACGACGGAGAAATTATTGAATATGGTGACGATTCACATCTACTGGACCTTCAAGGACTTTATTACAATATGTACACTGCACAAAGGTTAGTGGAAGCGGCGAATGAACTCCAGTCCGATAACCAAGAACTTGACTTAGAAGAGGAGGAGGTTATCGATATTTTACGACAGAAAGCATTGAGTTCTAAGGCGAGTAGGAAATCTACTATTGCTTATACGAGATTTTTATCGGAACAAATGGATACCTTGCGTGCAAGGGCGCAAGAAAAGAACCAAGCCATGAAAGAAGAAACAGCTCAAGCCGCAGCGATAGAATCGGAAGTAATCAAAAAAATAAGTAATGAGAAGAATGAAGCAAAAAATGGTGGTGATAATGACAAAAACTGATTTATTCATTAAATTAAATAAATCTCAAGTCTTTGAAATAAACATTAATTTATCGACTTGTATTTTGACTGTTTATTAAATGGTCACATCTTATACGTTAAGGATTGTCAACCCAATTATGCCATGGTGGAGATTCAATTGGTGGTGCAGGTTGCTTTGCCCAGTCTGGGGGTTCAGGTGGCGTCTTTGTTTTGATATGCAAATACTTGTCATAAATTTTGTTGTGAATTTTGTCAATAAATTCGTCTATTTTTTCAAACTTATCTTTCTTTTTGCTGATGAATACTGGTTTTTTCTTCTTTGTATCTTCATCCTCGTCTTCATCATAGTCTTCATCCTCATCGTAATAATCTATATAATCTGCTTGTTGCACATCCTGAGATTCTTGTCGAACGAATATGTAATCATCTTTATTCGGTGGCCAATATTCCCGTGACGGTCGTACAAAGATCTCTCTGGAATAATCTACACTATCGTAAATATCGTAATAGTTGGCTTTCCAAGGAACCATTTGACGACTTTTTCTCTCATGATTTGAAACCTTTGGAAATCAAATAGAAAAATCACTTTAAAAGCGTCACATCAATATTAAATTGATTTTATTTGACAAAAATCGCGAAAAACTGAATTTATACAAACAAACCTTAACGTCCGCATGTATCCAATGTTCCAATAGAAAAACGGTTAAACACAACGGTAGTAGCATGGTTTAGGTTAGGAGTTTATGAGTTTTAATATGCTACTTTACTCCTGTCATTTGGGTGACTGAGGTTAAGTTACAATTGCTAACGAATGAGATTTGCTTTCCCAATGTATGTTACACATTTTACATTTTATTTTACATGGGATTTATTATTTTACCTAGTAATTAGCAAACAATGAGCGTAATGAAGCCTAAAAATAAGTCGTGGGAATATCCACTATTTATACATATGAATGGAATAGTGAAAAGTTTAATCGTCAATTATTAATCATGTTAATGCTCTTATTCTGTTTGACGGATACCGGATGTGATACAAGTTTGTAAAGTAAAACAGGATGAGTTCATATAGATTGTTTTTAGCTTTTTTGCATGTGAATCTCTTTGATATCTTTCTATAGTATTTGACATCCCCATTTTTTCTCTTCTACTGGAGGCGGTGGCGGTGGGGGTGGCGGCAGTATTGGCACTGGAGGTGGAGGTGGCACAGGTTTTGGTTCTTCCGGCTTCGGTTTTGGTTTAGGTGGCGGTGGTGGGGGTGGTGGAGGGGGAGGAGGAGTAGCTTTAACCTCTATATTTTTTCCTTTAGAAAAATTGTCATCCTCAAGAGGATTTTGTGACCTCCATAGTTTCAGATACATTCCATTTGGTATTTTGATAAGGTCAGCATGAGGTCCCATTTCCGCAATAAACCCGTCATGCATCATTATAATCATATCTACATTCTGGATTGAGTGTAATCGATGGGCAATTATAATACAGGTTCTTCCTTCTCGAGCAGCTTCAATTGATTCCATCATGAGCTTTTCCCCTTCTCGATCTAATGAACTTGTAGCTTCATCGATAAGCAAAATTTTAGGGTCTCGCAACAATGCCCGAGCTACCGTAATCCTTTGCTTTTGGGCTGTAGTGAGACGATCATTTTCTCCTCCGATTCTTGTCTCGTAACCCTGTTGTGTTACATATAGTCTTTTAATTTATCCCTACTTACAGATTATTTTCTAAAGCGTTTATTATTACATCTGGAAGACTGATGATGAAATCGTGCATGTTTGTTTTTTGGGCTGCTTCAACTATCATTTTCATATTTAAATTTTCTGTGTTTTCTCCATAAGCAATATTTTCAGCGACAGTCCGCTTAAATAGTAATGGCTGCTTTTCCACGTAACCAATAAAATGTCTCAAGGATACCACATTCAATTCCTTGATATCTTTCCCATCCAGTGTCTATATAATAATGACAACGGTATTAATCTTTATTGTTCATTTTACTCAGAAAAATCAACCCTTACAATAGCTCCGTTAGAAACATCGTACAGTCTCATGACGAGATCAAGGTAAACAGATTTTCCAGACTCCGAGCTTCCAACAATTCCAATGGTTTTTCCGGCAGGAATATTGAAGGTTACCCCTTTTAATAGCGGATTATCCCCGGAATATGGATACCAGAAATGTGTGTCATGAAATCCTAATTTTCCTGTACATTCGGTCTGCAATAAAATACAACTTTATCATATATGTATATCTCCCATATACTGCAAGTTTATTTTAGGTAGCAACTAACAACATCATCCCCTGTAAATATCGAAATGTCGGATTGTCTATGCAGAATATCAAGTATGAGTTCGCCTGCTTTTATAGCCTCTCCGAAGCTTGGCATAGTTGACAAATTACTTCCAAGAGTAATAAGACCAAAAAGAAGTAATTCTCCAACTCTGTTGAAAAACAAGAGTTGAATTTAAAATTATTTTGTAAATTGTTAGTCGATTTATGTAAATGTTGAATTACGCTATGACTTCAATGAAATTGTGACCAAAATAAATAATTTCATTAGCCCCCAAGTAAATGAAAAGGGAATATCCCCAAAACACGCCTGTCTGAGCTAATCCAAAAGTTATTGCTCGTACGTATGAAATCCTTCTACGTTTTCTGAAAAATCGAAACACATTTCAGTTGTAAATCATTTCCTAAATTAACTCCCGATATTGTAAACACTTTGTTACCTCAATGCTTTCATTTGAATATCATTGAACTTTTCGAGAAAATAGGGTTCCAATTGTAAGATGGTCACGTTATGCTTTCCCCGAAAGACTTGCAAAATCAAGTCAGAAATATCCGTCAAAGCTTTCATGCTCGTTACCTGCTGCGTCTTTGCTAGCCAACCGTCGATAAAATTAATTGCAGTGACAACAGAACTGATAGCAATACAATAGCCAGCAAGACTTGATGCATACACTACCGATGCGATGACTATGGAAAAGACAACGGTGACAGTACATTGTAAAAGGGTGGCATAGAATCCAGAAATTATCTGCAAAATTCGTTAAGATAAAATTATTTCCAACTTTTTTAGAGTAATTAATTATCGCACATATACTTACGTATCGCAAAGCACAAATGTGGTTAGTTAGCATGGTTCTCATCATTGAAACGCTATTCTGAGGGTTCTCAAAAAATGCCGTGTCTTGCTTCAAGAACGCTGCAAAAACTTTCTTTCTTAAACTCATTATCATCCTGTAACTTCCGACACTCAAAGCAAACTCCTTAATAATATTTCAAGTATTAAATCACAGATCAATTTATTCTATAGACGGGGGGATTAATTATGTAAGTCGTTTATGTGTACTTGAAATGCAGCAGCAACTCCGGCCCCTAATCCTAGAAACGCAAATCCGACAATGATCCAGTTATAATTGTTATCATGACCAAGTTTTTTCGCAACTGACCAGTTTCCAGGAATTGCACTAGCATCAGACATAACCTGTAAAAACATTGTATTTAAATTATATTGACCTACTATATGCTACGGTATGCAGCTTTGCTTTTATCAAATCTTACACCGACTACTTCAGCAAATAAAATGGAAAATATTGGCAGAAACAGTCCCAAAGCAACAGAAGCAATAACTGCAATTAGGAGAAGGATTTTGTAGTATACTCTCGTAACGAGCCAGAACACTTGCCAGAACGAGTACTTATTGGGGTCCAATATCTCTTTTAGTCCTTCAACCTTTCAAATAAAAGATTGAAGTTTCATATGATGACTCTAAAACGTAATAAAGAATTGCTGTACACATACTTCAGCCTTCACAACTTGAATTTTTTCAAGCACTTCATTCTTATCAGGATTTCTGTCTTTAAAATTCCCCTCGGACTTTGATAGCTCCGTATCCTTAGCGGTTACGGAATCCTGTTTTTCCAACACGTAATATCCCTCTTCGACGTTTGAAAATACGTGCCCTTTATAGTCAATAGTATGACTACTGTTGGATTCTTTTAATAGCTTGTAAGAGACTTGACTAGCTAATGGGTTTATTGTCAACAAGTTATTGTATAGATTAGGAGATAAAGGCTTGACAGCAAAGAGTTTCATAAAGTGGATTGTGGTGACTTCCGTTAAGTCAAAAGATTTTATTTCGACGGGTGCCTTGATGGAATTAGATGGCTTGTCAATAAGCCCGGATGCCAATTGACTATAAGGCCCTTTATTTTTTACCAGAGCTGAATGAATCCCTTTTTCAGCCACCTGTAAATAGAAATCTATTAGCACACACACATTCTATATGGCATAACTTTTCTTTGTTCCGAAGTACCTTTCCTCTTTTTAGGACATATATTTGGTCAGCGTTTGTTATTGTACTCAAACGGTGAGCAATAATGACTACGGTCCGGTCTTTTGAAACCTTCTCAAGGGTCTCCATGACCATTGTCTCACTATCCGCATCCAATGAGCTTGTCTAAGGTTTGATGCATTTAAATTAAAATCCTAGATTTACACCAAAAATTTTTATAATAATTACTCACTGGTTCGTCTAACAGTAAAATTCGGGGATTTCTAATCAATGCCTAAAAATCATAAAAGAAATATAACAACTATTTTTCCTTTCTGATAAAAATACATGAAACATTTATGTACCCTTGCGATTGCAATTCTTTGTTGTTGTCCAGCAGATAATCTGCAACCATATTGACCAATCTTCGTCTGATATGCTTCTTTTAAAGAAACTATAAAGTTATGTGCATTAGCCTTTTTACATGCTTCTTGAACTTCAAAGAATTCAGCATTCAGTTTCCCCATTTTTACATTCGCTTCAATCGTGTCATCAAATAAATTAGCATCTTGAGGCACAACTCCGATTTGACTTCTTAGCCAACTGGTATTAATTGTACGGATATCCATTCCATCAATTTTGATCTAAGA
This sequence comes from Vertagopus arboreus, assembly GCA_034698485.1. NCBI lineage: Eukaryota > Metazoa > Arthropoda > Collembola > Entomobryomorpha > Isotomidae > Vertagopus > Vertagopus arboreus. Next base: position 23,519 of record JAQGBQ010000059.1, read on the forward strand.
AGCAGAAGCAGTTTAAATATAAAAGCGATTTATTGAAGAAGAGTATAAGGTAATAGTTTAAGCTTACAAAGCCACTATCGGGAAGGTACTCTTTACAAATCAATTTGATTACTGTAGACTTTCCGCAACCATTTACCTTAGAATATATAATTAATGTATATCACGTTTTGATGTAAAAATTAGAAAATCAATTTTAAAAGATTAATCCGTTTACCCCCACAATTGCAACGTTATTTCCAGCATTGATTGTTAAACTGAGGTGATTAAGTACCTAAATCATAGTGAATATTGAGTATGGACTTGGACGAACATTCCGATTACTGTTTCATTTTTTTTCCTTTCGAAAATAATAGCTTACTGTTTCTTCCTTTCTGTTGGGGTATGTAAATCGAACATCATCAAAAACGATGTCCCCTTTAATAGGATTTAGACTATCAAATTGAACCCCTTCAGTATCTAGATTATCAACTCCTGTCGGTCTATTGAATTATTAACATAAAAATAATTATGTTAAAGTCATTAAATTGTAAATTCATTGTAAAAGGAATAGTTCAAAACTAACCCATCAATAACTTTAAAGATTGTACGTCCGTATTCTTTTGCAACTCGCATACTTTGAAAGACTGGCACCACCAAATACATATTTCCAGCTCCAAATAGCATACAAAGAATTATCTATAGGTGTAAAATACAAATTACATACAGTACATAATTTTAGCGATGAGGTTTAAACTTTAATATGAAAACTAACAATCATGACATCCCCTGAATCATAATCCGTATAAGAACTTGATGTCTTACAATCTTGGGACAAAATGGTTAAAGCAAGTCCGTACCAAAAGATAACAGCCCAAACGATGAAATTACTAAACCAAAATATAAAGACACAAATACTATGGGCAAAAATCCATCCGAGGACTTTTGGAAAGTCTCGTTTTAATTCCTTCTTGTAGCGAATCAATTCCTTCTTCTGCCCTCCATAGAAGGTCACGACTCGAGAATTTGTTAAAACTTCATCGGCCAGTTCGCTTCCTATTTTGTAAGCCTTTTGTTCTGCTACAACTTTTCTAGCTTCCGTGTGGGATACTAGCCAGGTTGTGACCACTACAAGTGCGACAGAAATAAGCCCCAAAAGCGATAATTCATAGCCGTGACCAAATGCTAGGATCAAACAGACAATGCACATCACTAAGAGATTGATTGCTATTGGAATGTTCTCTCCGATCCCTTCCAAGATTCTCCGCGTGTGGCTAAATAAAAATTTTAGTTATTGGAAACCTGATTGACTAAGCTATTTTTGAAAGTTCACTTGAAAATTAACTCACTCCATCACTTTGTTCACCGTATCTGGGTCTTGTTGCGTGTCAAACCATGTCATGTCTTTTCGAAGCAGAGCTTCAAAGTACTTTCTTCTCATTCTAGAGATCTATGATATTAAATTTAAATTTGAATGCATCATTTTTTTAAAAAGTCATCTTCATATATATACCTGGTTGTCTGCTGCGGTATGCCAACAAATAAAATAGATGCTACTGCACATTGTGAAAATTACTGAAGTGACTATATGCCATCGAAAAAATATAATCTTCATACTTTGCGATGTCATATTCTTCAATAAAGAAATACTCATATTCTGCTTTCCATAGGGTCTTTGAGAACGAAAAGCATGAATTTTTTAAAAACATTAGTAAGTTTATATTAATGTTAATATAAAACAATGAAGATTCTTACTTGTCTATTGCACATTGTAATGAAAAGTTCTTGCAGCTTTCTTTAGTTCCAAGAATATAATTGCTTTCGTGTCTGTCGCAGTGTAAAGAATGATCAATTTGGGAAACTAACACCATTGACCGTACCATGTTCCCAAAAATATAAATCATAAGTGGAATGCACAAGCCGCCAATGATTGCAGCGATTAAGCCAACCATCATGTATGATTGATCGAGCGGAGAAGCGAATCGAAACTGTTCAAAAATGTATTCATAAGGTATTGAAGCCGTAATCCATAATCTACTTTAAAATACAAAGCATACCAAACTTGAATAGCTGTAGGTTCTTGGGTAGTGACGCTTCCAGTGACGAATAATTTCATTTGAGTTTGTCGGAATGAGCTTCGTAGCTACTGAAAGCTCATCCATTCCATCCCCAGTTTTTGGATCTGTCCCTTCAGGTCCAGGTGTAAGATTTGTAGTAGTGGTAGTAGGTGGATTGGGGGCAGGCGAGGTCTCCAGGTCATTTCCTCCTGGGCCATTGGGTGTAATTCTAGACGAAGATATAATGCCTAAAGATGCGCTGGCTGAACTGTTGATCTGTGGATCACTTCCAGCTATGACAAATGCAATATAAAAACTTGTAAACATTGTATATTTAATTGATGTAATAATTGTAGCATGAAAATGAACATACGACGTGCAGGTTGAGGTGGTGGATCATCACGATCTTTAGATTTCTTCTTGTCCTTTTTTGATTTCTTCTTTTTCTTCTTTTCAGAACCTTCATTGATTGTTACTTCGCTGCTCAAAGGAGTAGAAAATTTACCAATATTACTGTCAGACATTTCTGAAACTTGGCACAAAAATTATAAATACGTGAAATCTTTTATATTTCACATTTTTCATTGCTAGTGTATTTCGAAATATTCGATGAAAAATCAAAATTTAGCCTAAAGTAACTATACCGACGAGTTAAAAATGCCATACTATCATTATGAATAGTCTTCTGTATGCTTATATTATATACTATTATGATATTATAATCAAAATCAGGGAATCAAGGGTGGTACTTCTACCCTTTATTTTTCTTACTAAACAGATTCATGAAAAATTCGCATTTTTTTACGTATTGTGATGTTAAGTTGGATTAAAATTTCAAATAAAAGACTCGAATTATGCATACACTATTACATTTAATAGTTAATACTAGTTAAAAGTCATGATTTTTATGATAAATAAATATAAATTCATAGTATGCTTTTTCGTATAAATTAGTTCGAACCTTCAAACCGAATACTTTTAAAGATTAGCTTAAAAACTCTTGATTGGAAATGATTTTATTCATAATCTACTGTTGTTTTTAGCTCGGCTAGGGCTAGCTAATTATAGGTACAATATAAATTAAAATTTCATTTAAAAAAACAAACATTATAATCAGAAGAAATCAGCATTCTAAACTTCTAGACATAATGCACCTAATTATAATTTTTTAAGCAAATTGTATATGCAATATGCTTCATAATACCACAAAAATTTAGATGAATTTTTGTTATCTATTCTCGATTTCAGGCTTTTAATAAATGTTTTATGAACAGTCTAAAAATATTGGGAATTTTCCAACCTTTGTGTCAAGAAATGAACCCTCAGTCCTGAAACCCAACCATAAATTTATTCATAAGTCCAATGCATATTTTAAGTCATTCCTTCTTATTTACATGCTTCATGGTAATTCCCAGAGAATTGTGATAGTGAATCAGGGAATTCCAAATTTACCTGGACACAAAAAGGTCTTTCATTTTTAGTTATAAAAAGACTAAAAAAGACAGGCCATTTGACGACTGTATTTCAAGTTGTATAAAAGGATGAACTTGGAAGCCTTAAGTCATCATTCAATTTTTTGTCTTTCAACGTTCAAGTCCCAGCACTAAAAAGCAAAAACCAAATAATTTCTCAAATTTTTTTATCAACATCGTTCTCATTTTTAAAGTTTTTTTAAAATTACATCCAATTTCCAAATTTTAAACATGCATTCCAAGACATTTGCGGTGTTCTGCTGTCTCATCGTAGGATCGTTTATGATCACCTCGGGTGAAGCAAATCCAGTTGCCAACACATTGTTAACCGGTACGTTTACTTACATTCAGTTAAAAATAACTTCTGTAAATCATTTGAATATTTCATCTGTACAAGTTTCTGATCTTACTAATATTAATCTATTTTTAATATTATTTTCAGGTTCTGATTTGGGCAAACCAGTAGACGCTTTCCGTGTCACGCAAGTCGGGGGACGAAGAGGTCGATATTACGGCGGATATCCATATGGGGGCGGCTACGGTGGTTATCCTTACGGAGGTGGGTATGGAGGTTATCCAGGCGGTGGTTTCGGAGGATCCTCAGCGTCAGCTTCTGCTTCTGCAAGCGCCGGAGGCTTTGGGTAATTTCATTTTAAATTTCATTCATTTTTTATTATTTTAAGTTGTTTCTGAATGTGTGACAGTAGTGCAAAGTTTATTTCCAAACCTAAAAATTTTTATGTTTAATATTTTTACAGATACGGGAGAAAGTAAGGAGGAACATGATTGAGGGAGGCTCCAAAGCAGGACGTTGGAAGGTGCTATAGAAGTTATATTGTGAGGTGCTATTATATTTCATTAACTTCAAACTGTTTGTTAAAAACTTCGTAACCTAATTTGTGTTTTTAAATCTTATGGTTTTGTTGTTAATTTTAATTCGTCTAAAGTCCAATCTGCTGGTACTTTTTACTGTTTTGTTTTGACTGAATTTTATTTAAGATTATTATTGTCAGAAAAGTTTTGGGTGACAATAAAATTACACTTTAATTAATTAATTACATCGTCTTATATGCGTTGTATCCAAAATCAAGCATCTCTATATAGCCCTTATCATAAAATAGTTTAGTGTTGCAATCTTTATAGATGAGGCATTTTAGTTTATAGACCATGCTTCGAAAAATGCTAACAATGCAAAGAGCTATGAAAAACATGAAAATAGTTTAATAGTCTACGTTACTTGCTGTTACTAAATCAGACCATTTAGTCTACAAACAATTTGCTAACCTAATAATATTATCATGCACATAAATTAAAATTCCACGAACACTCTTTAAGAATGAAGATAAGATTAGAATGAGGCAACTGATTTAAGTTAAGTCATCCTCCCTAAAAACTAAATACCACGGCTATTAAAATTGCATGTGAACTGATGCTGACGTAGAGTTTTAGACACACCAATAAAATGTACCAATAGAAAGAGACTCTTCGAGGGTGTGAAGTTTTACCTTCAGTCTGTTCCCACAGCAAATAAACGCCTACAAAGAGAAAGACTTACAATAATATGCAAAGGAATGTGACCTCGTTTTGTTAAAAAAAACATTGAAGGAAACCACTTCTAACTGCTTTTTTAGGGACAACAATGAACCTTTTTTCATACACACATTGCACTTTATGATTTATGACCGTTCTAACTAAGATAGTATAGGTAACCTACACTTACATTTTAAACGGTTTAACAATGATTCTCATAGACTACACATGCTAACCATTATAATAATTCAAAAGTACCAACAACTCACAAATTTCAGTTGTTAATAAAACACTACGGGATGAAATTAAAGTTTTAAGAAAACTGTTTCAGAGACCTGCATTTTATTTGTATCAGCATTTATGACAGCCACAGACAAATACTAGACACAAGAGTGTTTGTTTAAATAACAATGAGTCATTTGCATTTAACCTTTCAGCATTTGAATCGAATAACGTTAAATAGCGGTGCGTAAATCAAATATTGATATAAATTTTGCACTGTCTCAGAATCCTATGAATTTGAATACGAATATGCAAATAATATACAAAACATAAAAAGCGACACAGTTTTTTATGCCTTGAGAATAAACAAGGAAATAATTTCAATGCATGTTTTTTGCTCGGCTTTGTTCATGAATCTGCGACCCCTCAATTATCGTGCATTCAGCATTATGATTAAGTATAAATAATTCAAAGTTTTACTAGGTGAAGGCAAAGTAGTAGACTGATTAGACTATTTATTATCAAAATTATTGCTTTGATATTGACTATTGGAATTTTGCATGATACATGACATTGGATTGGAATTGCAAAACTTTTACGAGGATCATTGATTTGGATTTTATTACATTGGCATTGCAATAATTTATTGTAAGCTTATATAAACTACATCAATAAATTATAATTATTAACTAAAAGGCAACATATATTAGTTTCAATTAAAATTTTAATTTTAGAATCTATTTATCCTTCATAAGCATGGATTTAATGTTAAGTTAGCAATGTATTTGATAATTCCGAAAGCTTACATATTTGTAAGAATTCCAGGAAAAGTAAACATGATAAGTGTAATTTAGTGTAATAATGAATAAGTATAGTGAATACGCATGCTAAATATATTATGATAAGAGATTTCTACTTCCAAGAATTGAAAATGTCACGAACTGGTAATCACGAAAAATTTACAAAGCACATTAATAATATGAATCAAGACTGACTGATGACAAAGTAATTCAGGAAGATTCCATGTAATTCAAGATTGAAGATTATGCACGCAATGTGGAATGTGAGTCATTTTCTTCATGTTCTGTTTCATATAGACAAAGACAAATGTATAGAGATTTCATATACCCTACAATTAAGCAATACACAAAAAAAGCCAATAGACTCGGCAGATTGCCTTACAAAATATTAATCCTAGGAATTTATGATTCAATCTAACTTTCTGAGATTTCTTTCTGACGAAGAAGAAGATTATTACTTGCATATGTATTTGCTATATAGCTCTCGTTGTTTCATAGCTTTTGGCTTGGCTAGCAAAAACTGTTGAAATTGACGAAAGTGTTTCCTACTGCATAAAGCTCTGTCTCATTGTTGAATAGCGATGGTGGTTAGACAGAGGCAATTATTATTGTTGGATATAGAGATATAGACCGATATGAAAATATTATGAGCATGCATTTCATGCTAATGATCTCGGGGTTGTTGAAATGCAAAAGTACCCTTCTCGTTCACTCTGCGAGCTACATTGATCCAGCTAGCACGTTTCTTTCTTGCCGTCCCTTAACTTTACCTCCAAAAAAAGTTACCGGAAAGAACCAACCACCAAAAAAGTTTTTTTTATAGTTTGACCTTTGTTGTGTGACTTTATAACTTACGAGACTTTTAAAATGTCATCCCTTGGTGGTCGATTTTGGAGATTGCAGCGTGAAGTTGTTGGACAAACTGTGTCTTTCTCTACAGCAAAGACACCCAGTTCGTCCCTTTTCGGGTAAGCTTAGAGTTTTTTTTTAAAATATAACTATTATCGTTCAATTATTTGATTATCGGAAAAAAAATTGTGTTTACATATTTTCTTTAAAACTAAAACTAATTAATACTAATTATGCATACTATTTCATTTTACAGACAAGGAATAGCAGCTGCAAAGAGCAATGCCTTCCCAAATTGCAGTAGTAGTAGAAGCCGTTCATCAGAGGCCTTCAAAAAGTACGATGCCTTTGGCCCTGGCAAGCTATCCAAATAATCCTATCTACATAATTGTAAGTTATAGTTTTAATACCTACTCATTATCATAAAAATTAAAATGATTTTGAATGGATTTTCTAAAAGTTTTTTTATGTTTACAATTTGCAGAGAAGGCGTTTCTCTGGGTTGATGTCACAGCAGCAAAGTTGACCCGAGTTTTCTTTCTAAATCACTTCCCCAGTTTCTTCATAGAATTTAATGTTATTGTACATGGTGATTTTTGTAACTTCTTCATAAATAAATTGATTCAAATTCACTTTCTTCTTGTTCTGTTTAATCAATTTTTCATAGAAGTGCAGGCACTTTTACAACTTACTTCCTATCTTGTCAATTTTTCATGCAAGACAGAAACATTACTAGGCCTTTTAGAAACACTAACTAGCTAATTAAAATTAACATCCTTCTATATTTTTAATGCCGCGATGTTAGTCAATCATGCTTTACTTAAGATTATTGAGACATTAGACTTTCAAGGTCTCTTTATTAAATTAGAAAGAAACTTAGTTCAATATTTTATACATATGTGTATAATATCAAAACAAAGTAGCAAAGCAATGTTTAAGAAACACTTAGTTAATAATTAACACTTGTAGAAGTTATAAATAAATCAATAATCAACAGAAAAATACAAAGATAACATACATAGATCATTTCCTGGATGACTTTATAAACTATGCATCTAAATTAGTACTACAAACATGCATACAACACCTTAATGCTAAAAAAAAGTTCATTGTCGAACCATAAAGAATCTCAAATCATAGCTGTTATAAGGGCTTTAACATCAGTATGTAAAAGTTCATTCAACATATAATAAAGATGGCTATAAAAGAAAAAATAAATGGGCAATAGGAAAGTCGGTATCTTTATAAGCAAACTAGGTAGTCCGTATAAACCTACTACAGGATTACAAATGAACAGCAATCTCAAATCTTATAACGAAATTAGATTTAAAAAAAATGAATTTCTGTATGAATTCGGATAAGAAAAACTACTTTAAAAGCCAATACATGCCTAAGTCAACTATTCCATACTACATTATTGACATCATTATTGACATGGTAAAAATACACCAAGTTGTTTCACGAGTTTCAATTATCGGATGCAATCGTTGAAGATGGATCTTCGTAGGGATTTGTCCGGTTTCTTTTTGCGGAACAGATTCCAAAACTTGACCGTCTCATCTGCTGCCGCAGCCGTAATGACACCTTCACCATTTGCAACCATTGCCATATAGAGGACTCGCTCCGAATGTGCTTTCATTGATGCCAATTGCTGGATGTGTTTGGAATGATCATACTTTAGTACAACCAACTTTCCAGAGTTGAATCCGAGCGACACAACCTAATTAAATATTATTCTGATACAATACAAGCATATTACAATATACAATGTTATAAGTCTACGAATATTTCTTACCAATTCTTCGTCGAATCTAGACCACAGAACGTTACAAATCTGGGCTTTCATATCAAATTGATGTATTGATCGACTACCCTTTAGAATATTCCATATTCGAAGAGTTTTATCATGCTCACCACCTCCACTGGCCAATAAATGACTGACATGAGGAGACCAATCAAGTGCTGGAATTGTTAAACAAAAATCTTTACAACTTACAGTCACTCGCAATCATCAAGCGTGCATAAATACCTTTAACAGCTGCTGCCGTGTGTTCCGTGCATTGAAGCAAAGGGTCTGACCCTCGAATATCCCAAATACAAACACGACCAGTGGCATCACCTGAAGCCAAATTTATTCCATCCAAGGACCAAGTCACTTTGCATACCTATTCAAAATCGAATAACTTAGTATTGACCATATCGAGATTGGGACGCAATACAAACTAACCTCCCCCATGTGCCCCCTCCGTCGAGTATGATTACCGGTATAAATTGACCGAATATCGTTTTGAACTATGGTACAGTCGAGAGAGCTGGAAGTCAACAGATCATCTCCATTCCAAGCAAGGGAAGTGACACGTCCCTCATGTGCACGATAAGCCCTCTGGATTTTTGACGACTTGACATCCCAAATCTGAACGGCACCGTCGTTTCTCCCTACCGCAAGTATATCACCCTTCAAATAGTCAACCAATATATAAATTACACACCGTACCAATGCAATTAACGAAACTACATAAAACTCAAACCTTGGGGTTCCAAGCAATGGAAGTGGGTTTCGAAATCCTAGCTTGGTCTTGCTCCCACATTTCGTCAGTTAAGTGCTGAACATTCCCATTGCAGTTTTGCATAGTGTAAATGTTATACCCAAGACACACGACCAAACAGTTCTGGGACGAAACATGAAGGATGTTGAAATAAAAGTCATCTTCAATCCCTGGTGCATCCAAAATCTTTACAGACGGAGGGAACTTATAAAGATCAAACGTTAGAAAACAGTGTTTGCAAATATGAAAACCTAGGACTGCCTAGGAAATCTTACCTTGTATGGAACAGTTGGGATTTTTCTTTTTCTAATAGATCTAGAACGGTCTAGAAGACTTTCAGTGCTAGTCGAAACGGGGGACGTTGAGTAAATACTTCCGTTGCTGCAAACCTCAGATCTAGCCGCGTTGTCACACTGTAATAGTTTAAATAAATAGATTAACAATCAAGAATACTGCTCCACTTATTAGCATTAGTAAAGATTTAGATATTAATAAAGCCAAAACGTACATTAAATAGTCGCCTGCGAACTGGTTTCGCTTCGCTGCTACGTTTCATCCCTTCGAGATCATTGAAAGACTCACCAAATATTTCATTTCTTAAAGCTGTCCTATACGACAATCTTTCATTGGATGGCTTGAGCGTTTCTGATTTCGGCCTTGGTTGTCGATCCTCTCGTGTATTCAAAAGAAAAGATGGCCTGCTTGGCGTCGTATTCGGTCTGACCTCCAAAGCCTCTAGAGTGTTCTAAGTATTAATACAAAACAAGATATTAGGAATAGAAGCAAATCATTCATAAAATGTCTAGTAAAAATCCATCCCCACTCGAGGACACGGAGGACACTACAAAATTGAATCAATTGAGTCGAAAAATAGCAAAACTACTACAAAGCCAATTAAAACATTCAAACGGCAGAAGAAATGATTTAATTAGTGTCAGACAATACTGCAGAATAAGAAGAAGATAAGATATTACTTCAAAAGTGAGCTCCCAAGTATTTCCAACCCTAGAGGGAATGAAGCGATCTCCATATCTTGGTTTTAATGGTTTTGGAGATGCACAATACTCTTCCACCACATTTGATGTCATCGTCTTAGGACACACAGAAGGACGATTTTCGATTCCTTCACTCATCATGATAGACAATAGAAATAATAAAACTAGAAATAAATACAAAATACAACAAGGAATGACAAAGCTGGAATGAATGAATTCTGAACTGGTTGAAGGCTGAAGGCAAGGTTGAAGGTTCTTATCTTACACCTCCCACCAAATCCAAAGTCGATAAATAAATTGTGATTGCAATTAATTCTTAATTCTGAAAGAAGTATCAGGAATTTAGTTGGAGGCACGCTCGAGTAAGTCTGTTTTTTTTCAACGAGCTGCGGCAGCTCAGCTGCTAACGGCCACTTTTCTTACCACATGAGTATATATTAGCTCTATGCGCCTCTCAACTGTAGGATAACCACATATTCAATACACAATAGATATGTCACATCAATTTTTAGCCGTATAACTCTGTCAGAACATTGAATCTTGACCACGAAAGAAGATATAACTTAATTCGCTAAAAATGCAAAATTCATGCTGGTTTACCAATAATGTTTTTGTCAGATTATGTAAATGTAATCAATGTCAAAATTTATTGGGAGTTCATAATAATAGAGTTCATAGATTCAAAATTTCAAACAACTGATTGATCAGACGTGATAATTTAATTCTACATTATAAAAGTTAAACAATAATACCATTAGTAATACCTATGTATATAAGTTACGTATATGGTTTTCGTCAGACGCAACTTTCCAGTCATGAAAAGGATTCTGTCTTGCATAGTAAGTTTTTTGTGAGAAGATTTGTTGCTAAATTCGCTACTTTTGGAATACAAATATTTCACTATTACTAACCATATATATTCCAGACATTTAATAAACCAAGTTTAATTTTACAAACAGAACTTGTCTGTGGCGTGATTTAATTGCTTGCTATTAACTTTAGCATTATGGAGAATTTTCTGCCTTGATTTTGACTTTTGATCCAGAAGGAATTGGTTCTTCTTCATTCTCAATCGGGTCAATGGAACTTTTACTGGTCTTTGTATTATTTGTAGTTGATAAATCTAAAACTATCCCATAAGTTGAGGACTCTTCTTTGGCTTGTATAATGTCATTCACACCAAACTTTGGTTTAGGGACCTCGGCTTCATCGCTGCTGGAATCTTCGTCCTTTTCTACCCGTCTTCGTTTTCGAGGGACCTTCGGTTTGTTGGATGTATCTTTACATCCTTTTAGATCTGAGATCAATTTTTTCAGCTTTGATATGGACGAGGCTAAAAAGTAAATAAATATGAGCATCAGGATAAAATTGGATTTTACATTTATAAATGATTTATACACAATTCCAAGTTGTTTGAAATCTACCTGATATAGTCCAATCTAAAATCCTAGACGGAAATCCCATTTCCAAGGAACGTCTAAGCATTTGAGTGGGATCAATATCCGGTGTGTATACTGGTATTTGAATCCCTAGGATGGATGCAACTTTATTCAGTACTCTGTCTACTTGAGTATGAATTACGAGATCAGCTTTCTTGTGCTAAATAGTAAATAGAGACAAATCGAAACATGAAATGAACATTCAATCCAAACCGTTCATAAAAACTAATTGATAATAATTACATGTTTGGTAGGCTGTAGATTAACAATTACTACTTTCCCTCCATTCTTTTTGGCACGTAGTGGTAAATTGCCGGCAGGAACAATTTGCAAAGTTGTACCTAAGCAAATGCTGAGATCAGCCAACCTATATGCAATTAAATATATTAAACATATAAGTCTTTCTTGTTTTTGATTATCACATTCCACTGCATTTTAGTTTTTTTAGTATTAATATTACGTTGAGTGTGATATTGCCAAATCCAACTCTCGATCCGGCAAATTATGTTCCCAGTCTAAAATGGTATCATGTAACTTTCCTCGGCAAGCTCGTCCTCCTGCTTTGACCCAAGGGCAGTTTGGACCTATTATTATAAAAAGTTCCATGATTAACCTTTTAAAAATCATAAAACGTTAAAAATCTAAAAGCAAGCAACTGACCCATTTCTTTCTGACCAACCGTCGGAACTGATTTGGCTTGAATGAATTGTCTAGAAAAGAGTAAAACAACAAAGTAAGAATATGCATAGAATATGATGCTACAAATAAAACAATTTCAATAAATTACCTTTCACAGAAACCACATTGGGCTACAAACATATTTCCATGAAGCTCAGAAATGTTTTGCCTTTTCAAACCGGAACGGAGATGAAGACCGTCTATATTCTGGCTTATCACATACTTGACACGACCTATCAATAAATGAACCAATGTACGTACTTCTTCATCTGAATTTAACAAAAACGATACAATGAAAGTATTATGAAAATAATCAAATACCAGCATCGATAAGAGCTGATAAAGCCATGTGAGTGGCGGTGGGGGCGGCCTGATCGAATGAAATGTTCACTTCCGGCTTGAGACCTTTTTCTTCTAGAGTCCACACTCCCTTAGGTCCACGAAAATCGGGTATCCCTGCAGCCGTGGAAATCCCTGCTCCTGTATGAACAACAATGTGCTTTGCTACTTTGATCCATTCTGCCAATTTCTCAACTTTCTGTTCTACTGTCTCCTCGTCGTCAAAAACCTGCAAATTACCAAAAACACTGGATTTAAATACGTGTCAAATTTTATAACTGTAAATGAAGTTGTGTAAGTTTTTGATTTCCAAACTGACCTCTGGAATTCCAAGCTTTCCTTTGTGTTCATAAGGTGACAGACCCTCTGCATAGTTGCATGACATATTATTTCGAATGTAAAACTAATTTTGATCAGACATCTAATCTACAATCTAATCGAAAATACACAATAATAATAATTCTGCATTTATTAATTCTAGGAGAGTAATTCTGAATGCAAAACGACTTTAGCAAACGGTACAAAACCACTCAACATACTCAACGGTTAAATGTATTCCAAAATGAATGGTAAATGAATTTCAAAATATGAAAGAGCTACGGAAGAAGAAGAGTTAATTTTAATTTTGGATTTTTTTTAATTTTTGATATTTTTGAGTTGCTGTTTATTTCGCGGTACAGTAGATAACTTGAGAGCAAAAATTATTCGATGTGTCCGATGCTATTATATTCATAACAGGAGACATGGCTTTGTTCCATGAAAAATTAGAAAAGCCATCTCCACTTGTGAGACTCAGATCACGTATGAAAACTGTCTTACTTCTGTTCATCAAATGTATGCTTAATTTAATCCTCATTTAAATATCCAGTCCAGTCAGTTGGCTGTACCTATCCATATAGAATAGAGAGAGAAAACAAGCTTTAAACAAAATACAGTTGTTTTCCTTATAGTTTGTAAACATTTTCAAGACTCAAGACTAATATTCTTATTCTAGAAGTCAGTTAGTAATAATAAGCCAGTGGTGTCGGTTGTTCATTTTATTTTTATCCTTTTAAAGTATCGTTGAAAAACTATTATTTAAAGCAGATTTATAATCAATCCAAATTATAAGAAGTACCAAGACATAAGACAAGGAGGGATAAACGAAATAATACAAAATGACTTCAAGCGGTCAAGCGATTGATGTGAACTGTATGACGCTGACAAGATTTGTGTTAGCAGAGCAGCGTAAATGGGCACCGGAAGCTACAGGGGATTTGACTTTGTTGTTGACAACTATTCAGGCTGCTGTCAAAGCCATTTCTTCTGCTGTCAGAAAAGCCGGTTTGGCCAAATTGTAAGTTTCATTATTATTTTAATTACTTTTTCAATTCAAGTTTTCGAATTTTTGCATGATCCCATCAATAATAGAATGTTTTATAAGCACATGTATAAAAACCATTGATCAGAGAATGTTAAAGAAGTTGTCCATCAAAATAATGGCTTGGTTTGTTTTTTGGAAATCTGGGTAAAAAAAGACGTCTGATATTTTACAGATTAAGATTAGCACTCACTTTGGCATGTACAAATATCTGGGCTGTAGTGACGAGTGACGAGTGACGACCCTGGAATATTCCATTCATTTATCATCTATTTAGAATAATATTATGATGTCGATTCATTCTGATTCATTTTGTTTTTGGTTCAATGTCCAACCCAGTAATAAACTTTTTGGTTGGCTATGGTTAGAGGTTCAACACTAAAGTACAAAGGTCCAAATCCAAAAGCTAATCTGGTATCATATATTATTATCGTACGTCACGAAGACTTATTTGGTTGAAATAGATTTTGTACAGATAATTAAACAAATTAAGTACATGCAACGTCTGTGCATATGTAAAACTAATAAAAACTATTAGTAACGGTATGTTCTGGGCTTCTGTTTTTCAGGTATGGAATTGCTGGTCAAACAAATGTCCAAGGTGAAGAAGTGAAAAAATTGGATGTCCTTTCCAACGATCTGTTTATCAACCTTATGAAATCGTCCTTTACAACTTGCATGCTGGTTTCTGAGGAGAATGAAGATGTTATTGAGGTACTAAATGAATGTCTTTAAACATTAATGCGTTTGAATTGACTCATGTAATGCTGATTTTATACTGTTTCTAGATTGAAACCGAAAAACAAGGAAAATACATTATTTGTTTCGACCCTTTGGACGGATCTTCAAATATTGACTGTCTCGTGTCCATTGGTTCTATCTTTGGAATTTATAAGTGAGTAAGAAAATTATATTGAAGATACAATAATAAATATTAATTATTTACAATTTTAATTATTAGGAGACTGTCGGATGGACCTCCAACTGTAAAAGATGCCTTGCAACCTGGTAGGAAACTCGTGGCAGCTGGATATGCCTTGTATGGATCGGCTACAGCACTTGTGTTATCTACAGGTCGTGGAGTCCATGGATTTATGCTTGACCCGGTATTTATTTTGATGAAATTGATACTGTAAACTACGATGTTTGATGACAACTAAAATTATTGCATGTTTCATAGGCCATAGGAGAATTTCTGTTGACAGATCCCAACATGCAAGTTCCTTCTCGTGGAAAAATCTACAGCATCAATGAGGGTTATGCTGGCAGTTGGGACGACGCTGTCCGCGAATATGTAGAATCTAAGAAAAATCCTCCAGTAAGTTAGAAGTTTCTTTCATCGAATACCATAAAATTAGGAATTTAATTTGTCATATATTTATAGAATGGAAAGCCATACGGTGCCCGATACATTGGTTCGATGGTTGCTGATGTTCATCGGACGCTGAAGTATGGAGGTATTTTCATATACCCTGCAACGAAAGATGCTCCCAATGGAAAGGTACATTGATTAGATTTTTGAATGAATTTGTTCGTAACAGAAAGCAAAACAAATATTATTTTTAAATTGTCAGTTGCGACTTTTGTATGAGTGCAATCCAATGAGTTACATTATGGAACACGCCGGAGGTGTGTCAAGTGATGGAAAGCAACCTATTCTTGATATTGTGCCAACCAAGATCCACGAGCGATCACCAATCTTCTTGGGATCAAAGGACGATGTAGCAGATGTCCTCGAAATGATTGCAAAACACCAAAAGTGATGCTAGCATTACTTCATTTTGATCATTTTGTCCACTAAAGAGCTTATTTACAAATCATCGACGTACCTTTTTAAAGTTTTTGATATCTCAACTAAATTAATATTTGACTTCCATTGAGTTCTAGCATAAGAGAAAGTGCTGATATATCTAAATATGACTATTTTTAAACAACCCTATTCCGCCTGTTAATCCATATAAGTGATATCAAATGAATGCAGAAAATTGTTCAATAAACAAGCTTACAATGAATATACATACATTTTACAATTTAATTGAAACAGGAAAACAATGTTTTGACAATAAAACAATAGAAATTCAACCAACTAAATCTTTTATACCGCCATCAACAAATCTCAGAAATAATTGAAACAATCTTCAATAGAATATAATTTAGATAATTTGTAAATTTTAACAACAATCTATGCCTTCAGAGCTTGAAACTGATGGAATATTTCCAAAATGTTCTTATCCAAATCTTGAGTGAAAAGAAGAGTTTCCAAAGTAGAGCTGTACTGAGCAACCTGCTCTGCATGCTATTATCAACAAAACATTAAAATAGTTAGACAACCATTCCATATTTCAAATCATTGTTGGTTTTTTAATTAATGACAGTACCTGTGAGAAGACTTGTTGCAATCGTCCAATTGTCCAGCGAAACCAAGCAGTGACGAGTGGCTTACCATCTGTGTCACACCGAGCAATATGTTCTGACAAGATCATAATAAATCGTTGGAAAACAATTAAAAAGAGATTCTTCTGATCTGCCTGTGCTGCTTCAAGCTTTTCCTCCATTTTATCAACTTGTTCTTCCGTTGGAATATCTTTATTCTCTTTCTCCTTGTTCGCATCTTCATCATCTCCTTCACTTTCACTCGAGTCCATTTCTGCCTTCCGCAGTTTGTCCCTAGCTTCAGCCAATTCACTGCTCAACTTTGCTACATTCTTGTTCATTTTCCGGATAGTCATATGCAGAATTTCCCACAAGTAGATTCTAAGTATCACAGAAAAACAACATTAGCAATAAGAACCTAACCTCATCAATAAAGCTATGCATTGCATTAATACCGAGTAAATTCTCCAGTCATCTCTTTCATAAAGACCCAATTCGCAACAGAGGCACATTCAATTATATGATACTTTAAAAGTAGCTCAACACACACTGCAAGCATTTGTGTATCATTCTTCCATACATCGTACGCAGCCTTCAGCACACAAATCTGGGCGTCTTCGTTTTGAACAATTGCCTAAACAGAAAAATAAACATTATAATCACTCATCCTTACAATTCAGTTTGCATTATTATTTTTTTGTTTGTCAATTATTACTTTGAAAACGGCTTGGTATTTCGCAATGGCAGTTTGACAATGGCTAATACTTTTGGATCCGAGCATGAAAATAGTCTGAGAGAAGACATCAATAGCAATTGGATTATGCTGGGCAGATTCATCATCTTCCAGTGGATTAGGCACTTCCCGAAGGATAACTATGATTTCATCACATGCTGCCTTTCCACGGAAAGCTGCCTGAAGTTGCTTTGACTGCAACCATCCAATAATACTCTGTTCCTCTGAAACAAAAATAAAATTCTTCTTGAAATTCATTCATTTATGTTTTTATTACACACATAAATTTAAATCTCATCGTGATCTGAAGCAAGACAGAATTGCTCAACATTTGTATAAAAAAAGAAGGCCAATGAGGAGAGGCCAACCTAAACATTAACCTAGCTCTCGATCTCGTAAAAGAAAACACAGGTGAATAGACGAGCGTGTCTAATTGAATTAAGGAGAGTGGCAATAATAATATTGAGCAAACCCAAATGAAACTAATGGCACCGGAACAAAAACAATAGCGACTCTGATTATGTCCCATAGATTTCAGATTACTTTTACTCTTTTGACACAAACCTACTGCATTTTCGCTGTCGATCATTCATGCACCATGAAAGTAATTACCCCTTTGAGATAATCAGCGTCTAGTAATTCTAGCTAAACAATCTACAACTTCCTGAACTACCTTACTCACAACAACGTCACGACAACATTGAGCATAAAAGTATCTAAATACACATTGTGACAGTGAATATTTCAGAAAGTGAACTGACAATACTAGGTGAATAATTTCATCTGTCACTGCGGTTCTAAGAACGTAAACAACCCCAAACTATAACAACTAGTCCAACCGATGCGACAGTGATATCTTAGGCGAAACCGGAACAGTAAAGACTAAATTAGTAATAGTAGCATTAATATTTAGTTTATTTCGACTATTCATAAAATTAACCCATTAAAATCCACCTTGACAAACGAAGATTTGGTTTTGCTATTCTTAATAGGAATTCAGTCAAGAGAGGACTTAATTAAATGTAAAACTACAACAAACTCTAGGAATTAATAATTTTTAAACAAATGCTTATCATCTTGTCACAATATTTATTATCGGATCCTAAATCTCTGAATTTTTGTCTTTGACCTATTTTAAGGATTTATTCACAATGGACTAAGTAAGGTCACCCATCCTTCACAATTTATGAAGATATCCATGAGCCCTTGCCTATCTGTCATTTTGTCAGTTCCGTCCATCCAACACCATATATCAAATGTATATAATAAATGCAATTGCAAAAATAAGTGCAGAGGTAAATGCAGATGAAGATCTGAAGATATTTATCAAAAAGTTCTGCTAGCCGGACGATGATAATTAAAATGACGTAAAAAAGCATTTGAGTACACAAAGGATGTCCGTAATATAAATATATTTCTGCAACGTAAAGAAACTTTTCTTTCAAAATTATTTTTGAAACAAAGATTTTTTGAATGCAACACGTTTTTTTTATCAATGCTATAAAAACAAGATTTCTTATTCCCACGGCCAAATAAATAATTTTTCATCTTCAAAAACAAAAAAATATTAGAGCAAACTAAGAGATAAATAAAACCCAATTTTGGTACTCGAAGTTGTCTATTGAAGTATAAGCTGAAGAGTAAAACACTCAAACATTAAGATCTTAAAATTAAGAACGGATTGGTTTACAGCAATTTAACTTGAGAAATGGTTATGGCGTGACAGCGTGGCATTTATGACATGAGATTAAACTTATCTAATAGTAAACCTCATGCATTGCTTCTACTACCATACAATTATTTTTCACCTGTCTGTCTAGGCCCACTTGTAATTAAAGGAAAACCACTTCATCTAAACAATGTTTCGTGATCTCTACGGGTTAGATACGCATTGCGTCCTATTAGTAGTACTATTATTATTATGACATTTCTAATTTAACATTTTAATAAAAGTGATAGTGATTGCTGTCATTTATTTTTAATATGTCCTACCCTAACCAAATCTTAATCTAAAGTTTTGATGTATTTGCAAACGCATATTTGAACATTTGAAGTACTGCAGCCTTAAAGCCGACAATAACCTGTCTCCTGTTCTGTTCCTTGTACTGATTTTTTCTTGTTATTGTTTGTACCCAGTCTAGCTCAACAAGAAAAGAAACTACACAACAATATACACACTTCGACGTCGTCTTTTTTTTCCCTTTATGACAATTCCTTATCCTCAGTCGATCTTGGTGGGCTATGTAGAAGTCAAGTTTAAATAAAAATCAGTTTTATTTAACTATTTCACAATAATACAAATCTTCTTCCACTTCCAGAAGAGCAGTTTCTCATCATCTCCAATCTCATGCTTCTAGTCGCGATTGTATTCAAGTTCAAAAAAATAATGGTTCTCAGGTATAGAAAATTGTGAAACTTCATTCATAAAACTATTACGATTTGCAACTATGGATAGGATTCTATTTCTGGTAAGACTATTTTAAAACGAACCTTTTACTTCAGTACCAATTATAGCCATAAATTAAATCTACACAGGTAATTACATTCACCATCTTTGGAAACGGTACAAGCCTAGACTTTTCTCAGTTTCATCTTCCACCATGCTGCTATATTTCTCCTCTTGGAGATCCTTTCTCCGGGTATGCATCAGAAGCGTCCAACAAAGACAGTGTGAACACAAAACGCCAAGTACCTTCATTTCAAAAAGTGCCGTTGATTCAACCAGACTCTCAAAATTTCACAGAATTTGCCCGTCACGCTAGTTATGATTCTAATGAAATACCAAAGAACACAACTATTAAACAAGTGTATAGCTTTGTTGTTGAACTGGACAATATTAAACAAAGAACAATCACAAGTTCAACAACCCAACAGCCCGAGACAACACAGAGAAAGCCTCCAACAACTGGGAGGATTCTTTTCCCAGAAAGTAAGAATATATCCTATAGAAGTCGGAATGCGAATTCTAAATTCAAACGAAACTCAAATCCATACATGGATAAAACTAAACTTTTGGAAGATATTCTGTCCCTCGAACTCGAAGATGTAGAAAGTCAAGCATCACAGATTGGAAAAAAATATTTAGTCGATGAAAGTGAAAACTATCTCTTGTCATCCGCCACTTTACAACCAGAACATCGAATTAAAGAGTCAGATCCAATTGAGATGAAAGTGTACGAAAACTGGGAACCAAAAAAAATTATAAACAAAGTGGTAACAAGTCATTCGAAGCCAATACCGATTCGTTCGCATTACTTTGGCAAACAAGAAAACATGTTAACTTCTGCAAATTCTGTAAAACGACAAGCCCTACAAAAAATGCCAAGATCTTGGCTAAAGAATTTAAGAAAAGCCATTTACCAAAGTATTGCAGCTGGTACTAAACCTTCTAATTCTAATAATCAAGAAGCATCACCACAAGATAAAATACGAGAACAACAAAGTTCTCCAAAAATGGCTATAATTTATCCAGAGACATGGAAGAGTATTCAAGAGGCCAAGCTACAGTTTGTTGATAAAATGTCTCAGGCATCTTCAGATATTAATGGAGCAATATTTTTGCCACAGGGACAAGGGCCTGTTGTTTCCGGTGTACTTGTCAATACTAATGAAGGCGGCTTGCAATTACGAGTGGCTTCAGAACTCTACGCACAAGAGAGTTCTAACGATGAGGTTGGGCCTGGCTGCCATTGTTACCTCGTCAACAATGGAGAAATCTTGGTGGCTTATTGGTCCGTAAGCAGAATATTCAATGAAAATGGACTACCAGCCTTGCAGTATTTGGTATATCCTTTACCATTTAGCGTTCCTACGCCACCCGATTTTATTCCATTTTCAAATGATCCCATGTTTCGACCTTCACAAGTCGATCCACTTACGAATTACTATGAGCAGGTTAATCGAGCAAAATATCGTGAACGTGAGCGTGTGCTAGAGCATCAGAATCAACATCACATGCACGATCAACATATTCACAATTATGATCATAATACGATAGGAAATTATCAAGAAATGAGCCATTTCGAAAGAAATCCAAAGTTTGTTCATGAATTACCAAACAGTCAACATCGGATTGAAGTACAACACAACAATCCAATGCAAATTCAATCTCCAATTCCTACAGATTTTGGTCCAGGCCCAGAGCACGCTGGTGTGCTAATCGAAGAAAACAGACAATATACTCCAGAATTCATAGAACAATACCATGCAGCCTTACAACACCATTTCCAGCAACAGAATGATGATCAAATAAGAATGTCCTTTCATGGTACTCCTTTTCCAAACGCTGGTATAGACATGCCAGTTAACTACCAGTCTAATCTTCCCTATCCAACCGAGTTTATGAACAATCCACAACAATTCGTCCAACCAAGACCACAAATCCGTCCAGGTCCAACAGAATTCATGAATAATCCCGAACAATATGTACAACCGAGACCAGACATCCAGCCGGACCCAACTGTGTTACCAGCTGCAGTTCAAAATGACCAAATATCAAAGCCACCAACATATCCTAATTCTATTCAAGACATAATATCACCGTTTTCTCGTCCACCACTCCCTCCTCCATCTAATGCTGAGCTAGGACCTCCGGTGTTGGACGTACAACAACAACCTCCTCAGAGAGATATTCATCCAGGAGTTAACCCACAACAGTTTTTAAATCAAGAACAAACTCTTAATCACAATCAGCCTCAAAATCAGGAACAACCCGGGGGAACACCGAATCCACCAACTCCAAACAAGAACAAGGAAAGTTACAGAGACAAAGAAACAGATAATTCTTATTATGATGATAAGCGTTTAGTAGATGAAAATTACAGTCAACGACCTTATACAGTATCTAATGTTTTAGATAATGAGAAGAAATACTACCCACGTAGAAAGCCTTCAAACTACTTGGTAAAGAGTTTTAGTAGTGACTCAAAATACAAAAGAAGACCATTTCAAAACATAGACAATGCAAAAGGCTATTTACTTGACTTTTAGTCAATCGGCTTGAATGATTCCGTTGTTATTTTTATATTCTTTCTTGACTTTCTTTATCGTAATGTATAATAATAATAAAATATTATCGTTAATCTATTCTGAAAAGCTATTAATTTCTTCGTTATTCATAGATAATACAAACGATGAATCAAAATAAAGTCTGGTTTACCTTTCTCTGTTTCAAAGAACTTGTATAGAGGCTCCGTACTTTGAGCTGGAAAAAGAGGTTCAAAAGCCTTGGGAATCATCTCTGCCATTCGTTCGTAGTATGACAACCTGATCAACAATAAAAAAAAATGTATTCAAACAGTTAAGATATCGACATGTAGGTTATGACTAATTTACTTACCGAATGCATTTTTGAGTCACTTCGGATATGAATTTCGGTTTTGGATGCTCAGGCTCCAAATTCATTGCATAAACCCAATCGTCCCAGCTCCACCGGAATTGAAAGTTACTCAAATGATATGAAAACCAGTTGGTAAACCGATCAATGCAAGTCACGTTCATGTTGTCAAGTCGATCAAAGAGCAGTTCAGTAGTCTGTGCCAGTACCTGATAAAGAAGTACAATTTGTATGATAGATATTTCAATAATAAAATTCTAATTAGTAATTTAATAACTTTACCTGTGGAATAACTCCCGGTTGTTTCTTGCACAACTCAATAAGAATAGATCCATAGCAAATCTCTAAATATTCCGGTGTAGGTAATCGGAACAACTCTCCAAAGATCACCTCCACGATCATGTATTCCAATGGGACACGATTGTTCTGGGGATAATCCAGCAGATGAATAGCACTATCGAATCATGAAAAACAATTTTACCATGCATTAAAAAACATCAAAAATGCAAACATAATATGGAGTAGTTCTTACCAATCTCTTCGTTCCAAGTGATGTTTCTTCAATATATCTCGCAGCTCCTCTTCGATCAAAAATCTTTCGATTGAATGAGCACCAGGTAAAACAGGTGCCATTGGTCCCTATAATGATGAATTTAAATGTTATAATACGTGTCTTAAGTAATGAACAAGGACCAAAAGCATTCCAAATCCAAGATCCATTCTCACCTCCGGACAATCAGTATAGTCAAACATTCGAAACACTACACTAGGAATAGGATATCTCATATTATCGTGATGTGGTGGAAGAGAGATTTGCTGAAGATTATGTTGCAAAGCTTCACACAAAACACTGTCAAATGCCAAATAAGGTCGACTTATGTGCTTTTCAACCCAGCCGTCCAATTTGAG
Source organism: Vertagopus arboreus (assembly GCA_034698485.1). NCBI lineage: Eukaryota > Metazoa > Arthropoda > Collembola > Entomobryomorpha > Isotomidae > Vertagopus > Vertagopus arboreus. Next base: position 47,132 of record JAQGBQ010000059.1, read on the forward strand.
TTTCTCAACCTGAGCCCAAATGCAGTCCAGGTACTAATAAAAACACATTTAAAAATTAATTAATTAACCGTCTTCAAAAAGATAACGAACAAACAGGTTTCAAAAAGTTATTTTTCTACCTCTTCTTGTGGATGTGGATCATCAGAGTTCCAAACTCGAAGCATTCCCATGTGAGTTCGCTTACGTTTTTTCATGTAGTTATCAATCGTGATCATCAACCGTTCCACAGTTTGCTCTTTCTTGTCGTACAACTCGCGTCCAACCCATGGAAGGCAATACAGAATTGCATACACCAACCAGTCACGTCGCACCTAATAATCATAAAGATTTAAATAACAGGATCCACAATAACTACTTGAACAATTATTTAATCAACACATTTACCTGCGGAACAGTACTATCAATGGCTCCTTCCATAAACGTATCATACAGTTGCAAAAGAGATGTTGCAGAAACTACATGACAATTAACCAAGTCAGATATGAACCGTAGAGTGTACTGGGCATTACTCCAATTTCCGTTTCGAAGAAACTCCTTGAAACTCTTCACCAGCGTCTCAACAAACTTTAACAAAACATGAACAATTTCAATTAATAACCAGCCTTTTAAAACATCAAACATGATAACCTTGTTCTAATTGCTAACTAATTTACCTCGCCACCAAAGTTATAATTCTTTGCATTGAGAAGACCAGCCAAAGTAGAGTAAACGGAGCATTTTTCGGGTAGAGTTGTCACAACTTCAACCAGCGTTTGCAAAATTTTTGGCTTTTGAGTGGCAAGATCAGCCTCCAGCATCTTAGCTACTCCTTCAATGCTGCTTCCTACCGAACTTTTGCTCTACAAAATTAAAAATCATGTAATAGAATTTATTGCCAATCCTTCCTTTCTTTTCTTATGTATACACATTTCCATGTACAATCTGAGTTTCGTTACCTTCTCTCCAACATCGTAAATGACTGCTTTGATCGGATCTTCTTCCTTTTTCTCATTATACGAAGATGTTCGCCTCCGTTTGTTGAAATACCGGTCACCTAAATTAAATTAACATTCCATTTTATCCACTCAAATTCAATATTAAAGTCAAATGTGAGAGCAAAGAATTTGTAGTTGTTTACAAAAATAGTATGGAGAAACTTACCACCTTCAGTGTCCTCATATCGACGACGACGATTCATCTTTCTCTTTCCTCAAGATTTATAAACTTCAAGCAATATTTAGTTATTTTATTTTTAAAATCTAAAGTTTACACAAACCGGTCAGTTAGTTGTAAAAAATGAAGCATAATAGCAACTTGTATTTTGCGCTTCTATTCACCCGCGAGTGTTTAAATCGATTTTTTCAATGTCTTTGTTCATAAAGGCTTTATTTTTTCAGAGCATGAAAATATTAAACAAACTTGGTTCTGTGATTTTGAATTAATAATATTTAAACAGCAATAAATTATAGGAGAATATCGATATCCACTGCAAAAAAACCTTTAAAAGAGTTAAATAGTTCATGATTTTTGTCTTTGTTGAAGGGAAGTGCCAAATAATTAAAGCGATATTTGAAACCGCAAAAGTAAACCTCACCTCATCTGATTCAGAAAGGAAGACAATTTTCATACCTTTGTAAAAAAGTTTGTTGCTGAATTTTTAATTGACGTTCGAAATCGTCGCTTATTAATCGACCTATGTTTCATATAATTTGTGAACTGCTGATAAATTATGACAGTTTAATAAAAATAAAAAAAACAAACAAAAAAAAAATTCAAAAGGAAGCTTCATTCAGATCAGCAAGTTTTACGTTAAGCTATCTATGATACTCTATTTCACATAAATTGCTAATAAACAACTAATTATAAATATAAATAGTCAACAAACACAAGGTTATTTCCATAATAAAAGTATTTGTTTACTTTATCAATATTTTCATTTTATTATATCTTTGAGCATCGGAATACACATGAATAGCTATTCATATTACTAATATTAGAATTTTTAATTAAACAACAATAGATTTAATTCCTTGAACGAAAAAAACATTACTTGCTACATACTGTGGCTCTTCTGTGTAAAGTGTGAACTTTCCCAATTTAATTCACAACAAAGTCAAAGTTTATTAAGCTGTAGCTTAAACCATCCATTACAAATTCTAATGTTCTTTTCACTCTATTTCCATCCATTGGATATAGCAATAAAATATAATATTAATAATAGTCCCAATTCTAAAATCACTTGCCTAGCCTAATATTATTTATGTAATACAGTTGAAACGGTCAATGGATAGTTTCTGTAAACCTACGCAATTAATATCTTATAAAATCCCATAATCACAGGGCCAGCGGAAATGAAGCATGCATTTTTTATTGCAATTGTTAAAAAACTTTGTAGCTGTTACATTTTAGTTTTCTCATGTATATATAAGTGTACTTTATAGAAATATATTGTTTATACGTTTATCTGATTTCTAATTGTATGATCTAATTAATGCTTATCTATAAATTTAAGATGCTAAACGATAACAATCCAAAGCTACTAATTTAATGAATTAATGCAATACAGCCTACACGGCATAATGCACATTATATTTAGTACGTTTAAAACAAAAACTAACCCTTTTATTTCTGCTAGAGATATTTTCAGAAAATCAGGAAGTGTTTTACACAGTAAAAATACTAGAATCAATAAATTTGGCTGCTTACAACTAATAATGCAAATTGTGGTGCTGCTGAAATTTTTATAAGATTATTTATATTATTTATCGGATGTCCGGTGTTATTAGAAATGATTCAACCAATCTCATAAAAATCTTTCAGTACACTCCTTAAACTTTCACTGGACGATGCATTATGTCTTTCATCCAACCTCCAACCTCAATCCTTTTGTATATTTAAGGATGGGTTCTTGAATAAATAACAGGGCGACAAAAATTCTACAAAATAACTCGTTTTTTATATTCTTATGTCCTTAATGCATTTTATCAAAAAGTTGTGAGATTTTGTTTATGAATGATGACCCTTGCTGTGTAATTGCTTTTAGATGATCATGAAAAGCTTACTAATCTTGACAGATTACTATATATTTCTCCTTTTAAAATGGAAATGTAGTATTGAAAATTTAATTTTTTCTAAATTAAAATGATTGACTTTTGGCACCTCCGGCTTTAAATGTATTTGAATCAAGAGTTACTATGAGATTTTATTCAACGAACGATGTAGAATATTAATTTTAGAACATCAATGTGTATACTTTAGCTGAAAGTTTCAGAGCATAACTGAATGAGTTTCCGTATTTCTACAAAGGATTAAAAAGCAAATATAACAGAATTGTAGACTCAATCTATACAAACAAATAGCAAACCACTAAAAAGTAAGTTAGTCAATAAAACATAAAAAAAAACAATTTAAGTTTAAAAATGCAGACTGCAACAGTTTTTTATTTGACATACAATTTTGTCTACTGAATTAGCTGGGTAAGAGACCCTATATCAATTGTAGAACAATGGGCAATCAAAATTTGTCTGACACTACCCAATCCATCTTTTTCGTTAAGTTTATATTCAATTTATGCTTCAATTCACTCTTCAAACTAGTTTTAAATAGTTATTTTTACTAAACTAACAATGGAGGGTTCTCAAGTGCTAAACGAGATATTGAATGTAAATAGTATAAATAGACTAATTTAACTATGCTGATTACGAATATCACATTTTTAGCTC
>JAQGBQ010000060.1:0-50201 GCA_034698485.1 Vertagopus arboreus
TTATCTCCTGATGATGGTTTAAGTATAAACCGAAAGCTTGAGTGAATATTAAAAATAATGTCTAACCAATCGTCTCTCTGTGATTCCTTGTGCCCCTCTGGGGTTCTACCTACAGAGATTTTTGTTTTATCCTATACTTAACAACATTGGATTGTCTTGCCCATATACATTTTCCATCACTATCGATTTCGTCACCCTTTCACTCTTTTGTAATCCAACATATGAAAAAAAAACTCCCAATTCTCTAAAGATCATCGATCGATGGCTACGCGTTATACTTTCAAGTTCGGCTACGATTGGTTGGTTATTGCTACGTATAGTATGTAACTCCTGGAATTTTAGTTTTAGTAAGTAGGTTTCAGTCCTTCTCAATTTTCTTAAAGTCAAAGTTAATCCTCTGAGGATACATAACATACAGCAGCCAGTAGCCAGTGATGATATTGATTTCTCGGACAAGAGATCATGTGAGTATGCTGGCATGTTGGAAAGTTGGTAATAATAGTAATACGAAAGGAACTTGTTTCAAGTTGGGCTTCAGGGTTTTATTTCTACTCTATAGTCAAAGAACAAAACTTTTCCGATATTCCAAGTTAGAATCTGTACGATACTACTCAACTATTTCAACTGCCAACTACTAGACACGTAGGGCACGAGTAAGGAGATAAACAACCACTTTGGATTTTGAAAGAGTCCCTCTTGGACAAGTTTTTGAAACTTTTGAACATTATATAACGCCTTTATGCTTCTACGCTATATCTTACAATCTAGCAGTATTGCATTTAAAATGTACACAAGGCACAAGGGAAAGCAGTCCATGGCCGATTAAAACTAAAATTACTTACGATATTCAGAGTAATTTAGACAAAGATTCCTTTTCCCTACAGTTCATATTAATATAAAGATTTGTCTTGGGATATCCTGATAATGTAATGCATTCGTTCTGTAGACTTGAAATCTAGGCTATACAATAATAATAATATAATTTCACTACGGAATGGACTGCAGAGTGGAACTAACTACTAACAAAGAGTAGAGTAAAATGGCTAGGCAAACTTTTCTCAGGCTGGCCCACACAGCTAAGTCGTAAGTTTTAATGGGCCATTAATCTGCTCTAAAACCATAATGATACCTTTTATTCACTCCATTATGTGCAAAATGTAAAATAAATAAATAGACACCCTGCCTGGTGCCTGAAGGGTCTGGCCAAGTGTTGGTTTCTAGGTATATAGAAGTGTGAAGTACGTCCCTTTTGTACTTGGTAATAATGCAATAAATATATACAACTAGGTAGTAGGCTGGTTCTATTTTTATGAAGTTAGAAAGTGCGTGAATGTACTTTCATAAATTACATTCATTATGCAGACAACGGTATATTTAAAGTTTTTTTCAGATTTGACCCAGAACTATTTAAGGGCCTGGGAAAAGGTAGAAGACTATTTTAATTTCGTTAAGGTTGCGAAACTACTTTGATTTGCAAATTCTAAAGCTATTCAAACACTTAAATTGAGTTAGGTTTAGGTTCTTCGTGAGAGATAGAAAGCTCTTTGGGGGTAACCTCTGCCATAAATTTCAAATAGATGGTTGAATCTGCACATAAATTCTGCATTAAAAAACACTTTTCCTTAGCTTGCGTTATAACTTTTATATAATATGCATGTATTTCAACTGCAGAAGAATATTCAAACCTCAAAGCTACAAGTCACACTAAATAATTGCTATTTTTGGAAAATTTAGTCAGGTAATACGGGTTCCGAGGTGAACGGCCTAAGAATAGATTTATATCGATTCAGCACTGACTTACAGAATTTTAATGGCACTGAGAAGTCATGAGGATATCAAATTAAGAAGCTAAATGATCAAGGCGTTTGCATCTGACTTGAAAAATGATTGATACTCAGCAATAATAAAAAAAATCTTATGAATATCAGCTTCTGTACTGACCCAAGACGAAGAGACGGAGACACACAAGTCAAGGCATGATCAAATGTGAGAATCTCCTGTGGCTTCTGACGACCTCAAGGGGCAAATTCACACCCTTCATGATGTGAATTACTAACGAACTTGGATACATGATATGGATACATAAATATATTTCCTCCAGAAACTGTGTTCAACTAAAGTAGCCCTGTTGGCCCATTCCTTGATATAAATGTCTTGTCTAAGAGGTGAAGTTTATCTATTTCAATTTCAAATTTCAATGAAAAGAAGAATTGCCAAGCCCATGCATTTCTAGTCAAAAGACCCAGCTACATAAATAGGTAACGGCGTAAGATATGTATCATTCCTAAAAGACTGCAGTCGGATGTTGTTGAACTTGGAGATATGGACTTGAGGCTATGGAATATATATTTCAAATTCAAATGGCCACGCTTGTTGGAAGTAAAGACGAAATCTCATTTGTTTTCCCAAGAGAAAACAAGCATTATATTATTTTCCTTCCCATTAACATCAACGTTATCACGTCACATAACAAATGGGAGGTATTATGTATAGCAGAAACGAGGAGAATATATACGAAAAGTTAAACAGTTATGCCTGAAGCTTCTCTCTGTCTAATGACCGTTGTAGTTCACACTTCACCATTTGCACACTGACTAGTGTGACTGACTAGTTTGACAATTTTTTTGGATTTTCGGTTTATCTTTATTGTAGTTTTCTGCAATTACTAGACAGTGCGTATAAATTTTTATTGCAGACCAAAAGTGCTAGAAGAATACAAAATTGTAAACTTCTTTATTGTATTATGAGAATTTGCGATTGGAAGATATGAGATGAAATATATCTTTAGTGTTAAATCTAATTCTGAGCTCACGAGCCGCATAAGTGCAAGTAAGTAGTGGATAAGATAGGAGTGAAATGGTTAAATAGTTACAGATTGCTTTCGGTTGTTAAATTCATTAATGCTATCATGACAGAAATCTATATAAAACACTGCATTAAATAAGTTATTACTTGCTATCTTAGAGATAAATTGAGATTTTGAATAATGGAAGACGACAAGCGTTATCACAGAACTGATCTCTTTAGCTTACTTCCTTAATTTGGCTCTTGCTTTGCTTGCTTGCCTGCTTAAATGAATTTGAGATAGAATCGATGATCGCTTACGTCAAAGCTAATAGTCAAACGCTTTGCAGTTTTAATGACTTTTGGAGCAAGTCTTTTGAAACATGGGAGATGGGTAGAGATTGTGTGTTTGGTTTTCAGAGTTTAAATTAGTTTCGTGATTTTAAATTCCTCTTGCAGACTTTGACTAAAAACTATAACATGGAGTCTAGTCAAGCGTATATATAATGTAGTTACTGCATAATAAATAAGCTTTTATGTTTTACCTTCAAGTCCTGAAAAGACAAGGACGTGAAAGCATGGATTATTCAAAGTATTTCATCATTCATAATGACGGCCTTCGTGTCACCATGGTCGGTCATTTTCATTTTCTTGTCCATAGTTAATAAAAGCAAATAAGGATTTTGGGCTACAATACATGGAGTGTAATTGTCTGGACGAAAGGAATTGTATATCTAGTTTCATTCTTTGGCATTTAGAATTCGTTAACTCATAAAAATAGTTTGTAATATCTTTTACATATTAAAAGTCAAATGTGTAGGTCAGACTTCATATTTGATTGAAATTACAATATAAGTTGTTGTTGTTTTTCTCTTTTTATATAGGATTTAACGATTTAAAGCTATCTTTATAGCCACACTTTATCACATAAGATGGGTCTAAGATCAAGTGGGTGTGGCTAGACAAAAACTAACGTCTTTTTGTACTTAAGTAGTTTGCAAACTAAAGATAAATTGCGTTGCTCCCTGCCATCGTGTCAACAATTTTTAAAGTGACATGTTGGTCATGTCAGGAAAGTCTTAAAAGTAGAATGTACTTAAATTGGGAAAAACAAGAGAAAGCACTGGAGAGGATCTAGGTTAAAAAAAGTGTTCGCTTTTATTTTTCAAGAAGACAAAAACAAATATTGTTGGTTTGGCATCTGTAAGAAAATAGGGAAAGCGATAGCCTTTCTCCAGAGATTTAAGTTAAGGCAAGTTAAGTCTTATCTGTTTTCTGCTGACTGATCTGCGCCTTTCTTCAGCTTTTTATCTTCTTAAGTTTTTCATATATTTTTGGTTTAAGAATACTACATGAAACTCTATCTATCTTTTGTTTTCAAGCAAATAATTTAAAATTGAAACCAAACTAACTTGGCAAAAACCCACTGATGTATCCATGCAAATTCCTTTATTTCATACATGCGAAGGTCATATGAGCATCTTATGTTACTTCCTTGAGTGAAAAGAAGCTTAAATTATTTCAGACAAATAGGTTAATTTTAATCCTTAAAAATCGCCCTTTGAACTAAATATAAGAACTTTTAACTTAGATTTTTTTTATATTTCTAACTATTTGAAACTCTATATCTATGTAAATTCGATTTACTGATTGAACTGAAAGATGAGATTTTACTATCTGTTTTTAACAATAAGACCAGGGAAGTGTTTAACAAATACCTGTTAAGAAATTTAATTTTGTAGCTAATGTTCCTATAATAAATTGGAGTTGCGGGTTGCTTTGTACACATATGACTAAATACACTTTAGACTTGAGAAGGTTTATTAATAATATCCTTCATTGAAAATAAAAGGCTTACACGAGGAGTATTATTAGTTTCCTCGAGATAATTTGTATGCATAACGTGCTCATGTTGTTTAAGTTGTTTAGCTAACTTATACAAACAATTGTTTTACTGTATTGAATCAAATTAGAGGTTGAAGAGATAGATTGTTACTGGGAGCAAGAAAGCAACTGAATATTCCATCAATTTCAGCTTGTTTATTTAGCTGAAGCTGGCAGGTTCTTTTCTTTATTATTACCCAGCTATATCATTACTTTCAACAATCAACATTCAACCACATTTTTTCTCCCTTTAATAATAATGGGCTGAGAAGAACGTGTGCAGTTGATTAAAGTGCCCTCAAAGGCTCGTTTTTTGGAGTTGGTCCATATTTTCTCTGCCTGCGTTCTTGTACTATTTTATGACCCGTTACTTTTATAAAAGGTAGCATATTTGTCTTTTGAAAAAGTTTATCTAAACATTATTTTCTGCTGTTGATTAGTTTTAAAATGTTTGACATTTTAAACAAAATGTTTTCATTGGAATTGTTTGGCATTTTGCAGTCTAGAAAAACAAACACATGCCACGTTTGTCAGTGTCACTAAGGTTTGCGCTGGGAAAATATTTGCTAGTTGAATTTCAAAGGATGTTTTTGCGATGCTTATTGAAGCGTTTTAGATGAAAAATTATGAAAATTGCAAGCATCATATGTATTTGTTACTGAGCAACATTTCATTTCATATACGTATGTATCTATTATTACGGTTCGTTCGTTGAAGTACCTTTTCTGTATATATGTCTTAAATTAGCATGAAGATCAAAGGTAAGTCACCCTTTCCATCAGAATACTTCACAGCTGAATGAATCGGAACGGATGACTAGCAATCGATCATCATCCATCACTGGGCTTGCAAATAGAGTTTGAAATTACATATTGGATTTCAAAATTGGCATTTCTCATAAGATAAATAAGCATTTTCTTGATGCATACTATTTCTATGCATAAAAATACATGGTACAACCGAGCAGAACTGAGTTGAAGCTTTTTTAATGACAAAAACATTCTTTTTGTCTTTTGGACCTTGTGACCTGTGCAAGATTGACGAGGACAAACACCCATGAGTTATTACACCTCAGAGGCAGGGTGTAAGTGTCACAGAGAAATGTCACTTGTGAAGTTGAAAAGTCAGAAATGCTAAAGGGCGGAAAGGTCAACTGTCCACAAACACAAAGGCGGAAAAACGAGTTTGAGCATTATAGAAAGACATTGTACGCGTAACCGATGCCATTGCATGTTTTAGAAAACCGCAGTGTAAGATTAAGTGGGCGATGACAACTGGAAGTGTTAAAAGGACACTACCACCACAACACAAAACATCATTTCATGTGAGATGACAATGACAGCGAAGGAAAGAAAGCTGATGTGTGTGGCGGTGATGACGAGTCTAGTTTTGGTATAATATTTGTCATCGTCAATCATATACAAAATATATAGAGAAATACAACTTAAAACGGGCTCTAGTTAAATTCTAACTACATTGACTTATTAGTTACACAGGTATTTATGTGGTATAAAATATTAGCCTTGACTCTAGATTAGTTTGTGAATTCCAAACTTTTTTAATGTACAATAATGCTCACATATCTTAATGTGTAAACAGCTCAGCATGGCCCAGTACAGATCAAGAGTTCAACTGGCTGAACCCATTCGTCTTACAAAAGACCCGAGTGGATGACAGGAGGGAAAGTAGTGTCCGTTTTGCATGTCTTGGTAAATTTTCTAAATAAATGATGAATAGGGTAATGTTGTGTATTTTCTCGCCATGTCTGTTTATACTAAAGTACAAAGAATAATCCTACCATGCTGAATTAATTCTTGGCGTTCCTTATACCCACAATGACAAAGGTGTCAGAGACTTTCCAGGAGGTCATGATACATTGCCAGGAATCACTGGCTTGAATCATTTTAAGTCTGTAATATACGTTGTCATAAAACTGTTTGTTATGATCTAAACCTACATATTTTATTTTCAAAATTTATTATCCGTTTTCTACTCACCAGTGAACCAATCGCTAACACTTTGCATGGAAAATTTTAAGTTCAGGTATCATGATTGTTTAAATTTTATCCATTGACTCTGGAAAGTTTTGCGTTCTCTTTATTTTGGTGGGGAAAAGGTAAAGCCTAAATTCAAGCTATGTTTTGGTTTATGAAAAATCTAGTGTCTCTCTATTGAAATGAAAAGTGTGAGATCGTGTTCATATAAATCCTCGGAGTTAGGAGGGTCAAAATGTTTAACAGAATTTTACCCGTGCAGTTCATTCCATTGAAATCTGTTGTGGTGATTATCATCATAATTTGTACAAAAGGTATTAAAATAAAAAAACGAACATTAATCCTCCCATCCATTATTCAAGGGCGGTTGTTTAAAACATGCACAATTTGATTTTATATAATCCTTATCCACCATAACGCACGAAATGCCTTAAGTGAAAATCTGCTTGTAAGTCAAAACAAATGAGATGAATTTAAGGATCAAAAGGGTTGATTGACGTTAATCAACATTAGATACAACAAATCATGGAAGATATTTAGATGAATGCTAATATGAATTTTAATCGATTAAGCTCAAAGGTTGTTGGCCTTATTTTGTAGAAGCATTTGTTAGGCAAAATCTAATGAACTACAACAGATTATTTGACTCTAACAGTAATAAAATTAATTAATAAGATTAAGGTACTGAATGCTGCAATATAAAGTATTCTACTTTCTTCATAAACTCTATTGAATGCAGTTATTGAAACTGTAAAACTTCGTTAAAAACCAGATATTCAGAATTCAAACTTAAAAAATGACATTGTGATGTGAATCATTTCATACTAAATTTTCCGCTTCACTAAATTAAGATTAGATTTTGAAATGATTTTACACTAACCAGATTTGAATAACCACTTGCTGCTGCGTTTCTAACTGCGTTCTAGTTTGAGTTCATAATACAAGAACTCTAGAGGATAGGCTGATTTTTTTTTTATCCTACTGCTTTGGAAATTTGCTATTGGAATCGAGTATCAAACACTCTTCCGTTGTGTAGAGGTTTGTGAGTGACGGTTCGCGTTATTTTCAAGAGAGTTTTCACTGTCAAACCTGTAATAATATTACAGTTGAAAGCAGAAGCAAACTTACATATATTTACTATTCACTATCTGAGGTGGACGTCCATCCGACTTAACTAAACCATACGCTGATGTACCTTCCTGCTTGCTTTCACCAGTAAAATGAGTTCTGGTTTATCTTCTGTTTCAGTACAGGAGCATCAAATTACCAACTATCACTAGAAAATCACTCGTAAATATCCTATTCGTTTATATCGGTGCAATGCAAACCGTTGGTATTGATTTTATTCTAGACTCTTACTAGAGTTGAAGGTTTGTTTCGCTCGTCTGTGGTCTATAGTCGTGTATTAGTTCATAAATTCTAGGTTTTACTATTAGGGGGTATTCACTCATTTCTAAATGTTAAATCTTCAATGTGAAGTTCCTTATTCAGGTTTTCAAGGCTCGTTTGTTGTGGTTCTGGCAGCATACTTTCCGATTGGTTTGATCAAATATCATCAAAGAGAAACCTGGAAAAGTTTATTTGTACTTGGCATGTAGGCATATATGAAGAGACTATCCTTCGATTTTGTCATGGAAGAGGAGATTTTGTTTGTCAATCCTGTTTTTTTAGACAAGGACACAGTTTCCTAGAAATGTCACTTCCTGTCCTTTTGAATTTGACATGCGGGTTTGGCCTGGTTTCGTCTCGATTAGATTTTATATTTATGGAAAAGCATCAAATCTGAGATCATGTTCTCGTATGTGTACTAAGACCATACGAAATTAAAAAGGCTGCACTTGACTTCCAGCAAAGCTGTAAAATACAGAAAATTAGCTTTCTTTGTTATCAGAAGCACGATTCAACTCTATCCCTACTAAAAGTTTTAGCACACCAAAAAACAACATAAAAAGTATAGATTTGAAGTCCCGAGTCATGTTTTGATTTTCTTTGGTTGCCCTTCATCTATTTTTGCGAGACAGAATCAGACGTTCCGGTCTACCAAAAAACCGCATTTTGTGGGGAGTGTGGGGGAATGCTGAGTAGAAAAATCAGAAACTATATCTACAGAAAATGTATTAGATTTTTTCTCAAAATATATGTATTCTATTATTTCGAGTTGTTCATGCATCACATTCGAAACTGTCTGTCTCCCATCAGTTTACATAGTTCAAAGTTTATTACTATTGCATGACTGATCTTTTCGTTTCCCATTCCAACGTCTGCTTACCCACATTACCATGTAAATTATTCCTACATTTCAGCAGATGGTATCTTGTAAAGATGAATTCTTGCATGTGTAATGGGTACCAGTTAGTATTGCGCTATATATAACTGCATTATGTTTCTCAAATAGAACAGCGACTAGTCGATTATTTGCTGCAGTCTCTCTCATACTATCCCCCCAAAAAGACGGGTCCAGAATACCTTTTTATTACTTTCTAATCACTATTATTTTCGCCCAAATACAGGCGAGTAAATTGATATCCTAAGGCTCTGACGATTACCGACGATGTATGAACTATTTCCCGGATTTCAATTAACTTTAGTAACATTATTATCATCTGATTCCAATTGTAACTGCCAGTTTTATTCGTGTCCAATACTATACCATACCCTTAAGCTACCGTGCTTATCGACAATCAAATTATGGAAAACATGAAAATATAATGCTGGGTATGCCTTATTGGTACAATATTGATTAATTTCTAATAGCTAGGATATTTAATTTTATGGTTCTGATTTGTACACTATCAATACAGATAGCACACAATTGAATTTCAAAGCCGATATTGATCTGACTCGCTAGACCGCCCTTAACTTTGGTTAGAAGCCCAAGGTACTGAGATTCCTCGAGTTAGTTTTACTGAAACGTAGTAATTGTATAAAAGCTAAATCAGGTTAGCTGGGCTCGAACTAAATGAATTTAATGCAATTAATTTTTAGTATTGATCGTACCCTATAATTTTGTGATATTGTATGTATATTGGTAAAATTCTTTATAGATGAATTTTACCCTTTCGTATAGCATGTATAACCTAAATAGATATAAAATAGCAAATTGTAAAGGCATTTTTGTATTTTTGGTTTTACAGAGAGGAGTAGTAATAAAGAAGAGACGAAATGTGAGGCTCCCCCGGGGATATCTCATGGTGACTATCGCCACCCATCACAAGATGATAACCATAGTGGATCAGAGGAGAGAGATTCCAGAGATAGTTACCCGGTGGGGACAGAGCTACAAGCTAAATGCGAATCTTCCTTTTCTCTTAATTGCTCTCATCAGCCATGTGGAAGAATTACTTGCGAGTCTGATGGGAATTGGGGCCCGAAGGATGGACAGCTAATCACATCTTGCGTTGCCATCCCCCGTCCCGTTGTAAATAGAGACAGTCGGTCGGACGACGGCAAGGGTACGGATCTAAACTTGTTTATTACATAACCCACTACATATCAGCTTTAAGATGCTCTTGCTTTCACTTTTAGCAAAACCACGTTTACTTTTTTGTGCGAACAAATTCTCAAATTTTCTAGTTGGAATTCATCGACTGCAAAATGTGGTCTATTTTTATCAAATGGAGTGAAATAGACGATAAAATTAGCCGGAGAAAGTTTGCATAGATAATAGTTTAATATCACATTTTGCATATTCTATATTTAACGCTTATTAATATCTTTCGTTCCGTATTCAACAAGGATCTGATTATCATTTACCCCGGTTCATTTACTTTCGTAATTATTTATTTAGTGAAACCTAACACTTTCATTAAAACTTGTAAGGATTAATCTTTTGATCAGAAGCTTAGAAATTGGAGTGATGTCAAATGTATGTAGATTGGGAATTGTCAGATTTTGGTTCCACGGGTTCAGCAGTAGATAATAATTGAACTATTATACTCAGAAATTATTCGTTGAACTACATAGAAGTCAAGACCTTTGAAAATTGTATGCTCATGCTTATTAATAAATATATGTAGTTTCGTTTGAGTGATTTGTAATTTTGCATGTTGAAAGGACCTTTCATATTATTGACATTCATCCTCCCTGTTCATTAGGGCTTGGGCTTTTGAATTTCTAGCCACATTCATTATTTCCATTCTCAAAGAATAAAGGTTCTGGTTTGTCTTTGTAGTCATTGCTTTATGTGTAGGGTTTCTGTTTTACTGAATTCATATTTTGCATTTTCAAAGGTAATTGAGAACTCCATCTTATGTCCCATATATTATTTTTCGACTTTATTCATTACAATATATTAATTTGATACACTCATGTTCATCAAAGTAGTGATTTGGCTTGATTCAACCAAATACATACATATTTATATGGGCTTGGTTAGGATAGATAACAGATAATGAACAAGCATTTCAATTGACATTAATTATTGTCTTTCAAGTCTGGAAGCTTACATATTTTCAAATTAGATTATTGAGCTTTAAAGTATGGCTTTTATGCAAAACTTCAATTAACAGTAACTTCCATTCCATCTGGTAACTTCTAATGTTTCTATTTTTGTTTTTTCAGAGCAGAGCATAAGATCGCATACGACTCAGAACTACCTAGTAATCGCTTTAGCAATAGTTTGTATTTTGGGCGTGGGGAGTTTGACCGTAGCCCTGATTCGCAGGCCGTTATTCTGCAAGAAGAGAGAAGAATCTCAATGCGATCCTCATGTCATGGTGACCTCATCGTCCCCTCACCATGCGCACGGAGGAGATATGGACAACTCAATTCCAGTGGCGATGAATACCGGGATCTTTATTCCTGGAGCTGATTATGATCTCCAAGATTATCACTTACAAGATATTCCATTTGTTGGAACAACTGTTTTTAAGTAAATCGTGAGAAAGATATAGTACAGTGTATATAGAGAACATGCCACTAAATACATTCCGTTGATGGGGTTGCCTGAAAAAAAGAACACGAGACAAACCTACGTCATTTTTCAACTTCAGTGTAACAATTTTGAGCAAGGCATTATTTAATGACTGCACTCAATCAATTAAATGGAGTCAGTAGTCGATCTTAAACTTACTATATGGTACGATATACATGCTAAAAAAATTCTAAATAGAATACTCATTAACAACAGCAGTATTAAAATATAAGTAGAAGATGGTATGTCTTTGTTTTCTTTATCATCGGACGAATGTGGTAGAAAATTGTATTTTCAGTCAAGAATGTGTGAAATCGTAATTAATGTTCTTGTAGATAACGTTCATGTCAGGGGGATCAATTCTTGACTGGAGTGAATTGAAAAACTAAGCTGCTGTGGTACATTGATACGTGTATTTAATATTGGATCTCAACTTAAAAGACCTTATAACATATATAAACAACAGGGAAAGAAAATGATTAATTCTTAAATTAAAATTACAGACAGATTTAACGGTGCTACTGTTGTCAGATAACTTTAAATCTAGTGTGTAAGTATTCCAAGTATTATTCAGGATTAAGGATGACTGTGTTGTTAAATGGACGACTGTCAACTATTTATGAAGAGCCATAATTGGCATACGAGTTAAAACTCGCGAGTAAGACTTCAATTTGGGGAACTGGTACGTTGAAATCATAATCAATAGGCTTGACATTTATCGTAATTGATGAACTAACCTTTATTTTCAAAATACACTAGTGTATACATTTAGCTCTCAGAGAACCATTCATGTTCAGAAATGGGTAATTAATGAATTTTGTCTATGATAGAAACAATACGTCGCTTTTTCAAGCTTGCAGAAAATTCCTGTGTGAATTTATGAGTTTTCTGTCATAGGCCGTGTTAGTTATTGCAAGTTGTTTGTATGAACTATAACCATCGTTAGTAAGTCATAATCAGAGGAATGCTATCAAGCACGTTTTGTTATTTAGTGAATGAATTCTGAGGCTGAAAGAGTAGAATGACTATAAGCATTTAAAATAATTTCATGAGAGTTATCTATTTTCCCTGACACGTTATTAAATGAAACCAATGTGAAAATGTTGATGAAGTTTATGACCGTATCTGGATTGAGAATAGTATGAGTATGTAACTGACGAGAATGAAATGATTACAAGCAGGGCTCTTAATTACCGTTCGTTTTCTAAGCAAGCAACAAACAAGATATAAAATATTATAATACTAAAACCAACAATAGCTATATTAGAATCGGTTACTCTAGTTTGAAGGATAGAAATGACGTGAATCCTATTTGTTCTAGGAGATACATTTTAATTCTTAGAATTTATCTCAAAAACAAATCTCATTGCTGATAATCTTGTCATGTATCTATTGAGCTGTTTTGTCCGAAATAATCTGATTTAGACATTCACCATTGTCTGTCTGAATGAAATTTCACCATCAATTTATCGCTAAGCTGTTGTCACATAAACTTGTTACTTTTTTAAAGGCTGGAGGCTTTACACACACAATTTACGAAAGGGAGAACCTCTCTTCATTGTTATCTAGAGTTACTACAGCCAGGCATACAATTGATACAATAGAGGCAGTTTAAAGAATGAAGTTTTATGAATTGCTCATAACCACATCAAGCATTATATATTAAATATATATATGTAGTTAGTAACTATATATATTCTATTATTGTCAGATATATGGTATTATTAGATTGCAGACTACATAAATGCTAATGTTAATATCTGATATTTGTACATAATAGTTTTAAAATTAAAAATAAGATAATTACTATTAGGTTAATGAATTAGCTGCAGTACTGCACTGCTCATGTTTTAGTTAGTTTCAACATTTAATAGACCCTTCAAAAAATATGAAAATAACTCGGCAAGTTCTGTGATGTGATGATGGAACACGTATGCAAAATATTTCCTTAAAAATCACATATTGGAATTTCAATATTACAATCTCTTAAAATTAGATAGAAAAACACCGTGTACCTCTTACTTCCTATTTCCTATTTGCTAATCTCTGTTCTTAAAATTACATTAAAATATCCTCTAAGAACCAAATAAGCTAAAGTCTTTTGATTCGGGTGAATCTAACTACCTCAAGTTCTTATCAAGATGTATTGCAACGGGTAGAACTCACTGTTATTCAAAACTTAATATAGATTATTGATATACTTATTACATGTACTTGAAATATTATCAAAAATACTTAATACACAGAAACTAGAAATTTGTTTTTCGTTTGGCCATTCGTTCAAATTACATTCAAAAAAGTATAATTAACTTTTTGTATGGAATTGTAACAATTGCATAAACTTCCAGAATTCAGAATTGCAGGTTTCTGTTAAATCGTAAATGGCTGAAACGGGTAAAAGATCAAAAATGGTTGATAAGACTAAATATCAGCTACTTGTATATTTTTTGAGCAAAAGCAATCACATAATACAACAAATATACAAAACTATTGAAATGATTATTTTATCAGAACTGTTGGCTAAGGAATTTTTTAGCTGTGTTATTGAATGCTGTAAATATTAAGAGATAAATCAAAAGAAAAAGCACAAGGATCGAATATCATAACTTACAAACAATTGACTAGATCGCAAAGAGTCTGTTTCCTAGGCCAATCCTTCAACAAAAGTTTTGCGAATAGGATGTGGCGCCTAACGTCAATTACTGTGAGTGAAAGGATGTATATTTCATACGGCATAATGACAAATACGATTTGAAATTGGCAAAGTTAAAATAAACAAGTAGTAGCTCCTTTAGTTTTTGGTTTCAACTTTCATTTGTTATTTTTTGCACCGGGACTTATTTTTACCATATATGTAGTCATCATATAATATTATTTAGATGGCAATAGATTGGGATTCTATGTACATGTTCAACTTCTACAACATATAAAGCACTCTGAATCCTGACTGCTCTTGACATGTTTTTTGTTGTATTTGTCTGAACCATACCGAGGTAATGGATCCTGACTGACAGCAACCATAAATCAATATTATATTGAATGCTAAATTAGATTAGTCTACATGCTTTACAAAAACCTTCTGGCTGCTGTGCATTACTTATGAGCATATTCTAAGGATTCAAAGTTTATAAAAGGGACGATTTCCTTTCAAATAAAAATTGTTGTCTATACTTAGCGTATAGTAAAGTTGATAAATATCATGCACGGTTCATTTATACTAATGACTTTGGAACAGATAATATCAAAAATTTACCTTTACAAAACTATTCACGGTACATTATTATTTTTCTAAAGTGCCATCAACAACAAGTCAGTCAACCATAATTCATCGATGAGAGAAAGTTGGAGAAAGGAAATACTAAAAGAGATGAGACATCAAATTATATTATTGCAAGAAGCAGAAAATACATATTTACAGAAAAAAGTGTAATGCAGTTTAGCAAGGCCAGCACAAAATACATTTGTAGTTCTGTATTCATTAAACATAACGAATACTTGTACCTAAATATATAACGTGACGAATTAGCTTCCAACTAACAAGACTACTGAACGTTAACATATGCTAGCAACAAGCAATTAATTGCTTGACCAATTAACAAACTACGTAATCCTTGTTTTTCTCCAGAAACTTTTGCATGTGGAAGTGTAGGATAACAGCTTCGGTGTTGTCCATGAAAAGCCCTCGGGTTTTGGATTCCATAACATGAGCTAATTGGCTTAATAAACAAAACTTTCTCGTTTTAGCTTGTCCTTTTAGTTCAATTCTCAGATCAGGAAATAGAATTGTAGAATTCGAATGTTTACCGTATTTGCCAGATTAAGCACAATTACTTCAGGCTTTCGCACACTTCCTTAATTTGTTGATTTATGTGCCTCACATTGGATCTCAATGGATATATCGTTGATTTTGTTTGATTAGAAGTTACTCTGTGCAAATTTACACAAAAATATTACAAACTATTTAACACATCTTAGATTTAACATTGTAAATACATTGCAAACTAATTGAATGCAACGAAGCTGATAAGAAATGCTACATTGGTTCATAAAGGCTTATACCCGAGATTTTGATGAAATAGTTCAGTCTGTAGATATTTGGGTTAAATGTTTTATCTTTCAACTGTCCCATAAAACTATCCACTGTATTGTTTTGCTGATGTTATCGCGTACGGTACAATGTACTCAACACTCGACCCATAAATAAATTTGAACATATAACCCTAGAAAATGGATAGCTGTTCGTTATTATATACCCAGCACTATATTTGTAGCGACATTAGGCTCCTTAAACCCTTAAACGCTGAACACAATAAAAAAAAGTATCTTTGCCGGCTGGACCAAGCAATATTTGTGAAAGAAAGTAAATCGTAAAGAAAAAGAATCTGAGCTATGAGTTATATGTTATGGTCACTGTAAATTCTTCTAGCTGTTCCATATTATATAATGTAGACTATATTAAGCTATACTACATCAATATCGACGAGTCAAATCTAAACTGAAGAGAACGGTTTTATTTCAGTTCACACATGTACTCGAATAAAAAGTAGCTGAAAGTCGAGACTCCTAAATCATGAAACAAACTATATAATATGCACATATGTATCAATGTTTTTAAGAGGTTTATTGTTTACGGTCCATCAAGATGGTCTTTGTTGTTTTGTGGGCTACAAAACAAATAGTAATGCGTGTTTTCTCAATATAACAATGTTTCTGAACCCAGAAAGATTTCATCTACTAGTTTGCTTGATTCGAGATATAAATTTCTCGTTGCAATTTACGATCTCCATGTACTAACTTACTCTATATACTGTAGTCTAGTACTTTAGTAAAATAATAATTATACTACGTCATCTTCGATAAAACTGTTAAAGTACATTTTGTGTGTGCATACAGTAAGGGCCCTGTGTGATGAAACCTTTTTATTCTGATGAGAACAAATGTTCTTTACGTTATCACTGTATATATATGACATGTATATAAATATAAAGAGGATTTCAAAAAGTATACTGCTAAAAGTAGAATAACGATAAGTGACGATGGAATAAATAATCTAATACTTTACTGTAAATCATCTACTATATATTTAATTTCTGACTGTGTGTCTTTGTATTAAAGTGTAGATGTAACCTAAAGTAATATTGTATAATAGATATATTATATAACCTAAGAAGAAAAATAAATGTGCCAATGTTGATAGTTGAATCGACCGTTTCTCCAAACGACCTAGCCTGGATTCTTGATTTCTCATAAAAGCTGTATCACACTTTGAGTTTACTTTACGAGCCACGTCTTCAAGTCTTGATTTATCTTTCAAGATTCAAGAAGATCTGCTGAGGCTCCTTTCTTCTGTGGTGTCTTGTTATATTTTATATCGTGTTGTTATCGGGAAATGCCATTCCAACTCAACAGTATCTCGTAGTGAATGTAACATCTGTACGAAAGCATTTAACTCATTCAGCTGTCTTCGCCCGTGTTCATTTCAAACTTTCTTTCTTAGCATCAAGGAGATTTATTTGATTAGGCTGTTTCATGATCTTCACGGATGTTCTGATGATGATTGGGCAGGCACTTGACACGGAGGACATGTCGAGTTCACAAGATAAAATGTAATTTATCTGATTAGACGAACTGCATCTGAATCCCCAGATGACACAGAGAGACTTGCCCTTTACAACAGTACATAGCAGGATGAATGATTTCAGGACATTAATTGCAAGAGTCACCTTCTAAAGAAAGTTCTCGTTGATTATAAAGATAAGCCTTGATTACATCTGACCTTTGCACTTTCACGTACCCTAGTAAATTAAATTTTGCGATCCAGATTTAGTTCCATCTGATTCTTCAATGCCATTTTCATAAATTGTTTCGGACGTCCTATTATTCTTTAAAATCCCTTTCCACTTTAATAAAAGCAAGTTCAGAAACGTCGTTATAAACGGCCACAACAAATTTAGCTCCATTATATGTTGTACATTAAATTCTTTCCAGAAGATAGTTTTGAATGTCATAACAAAACTATGGTCAAACAATCAATCGGTCAATGCATAATTTGAAACTAAACAGTGTTTAGCTATTGCAATACCTTTGAGTTACTTGTTTTTAAAAGCAGTAAAGCCTTGGTCTCAAGAACTTCCGATGCCGTAATCCTGACGTCTGGAAATACAAAGCTATACTTAAATGAATGCACTTAAAAGATGTGCTTAACTTTTAGTTTGCAACACAAAGAAAGTCTAAAGTTCTAAATAAGAAGGAATTAAAAGTTAGGGCGGGGAAAGATTTCTCTTAACTCTTAAGAAATCCTCATAATGAGAAACAAGCTCTTAGAGTAAAAGGCGACTAGAGAAGAAACTGTTGTGAACTACATAGTTGATTCCAGACAAGCAGAACGACCACCACAACGAAGGCCATTTCTCCTTTATGCTAAATTAAATAAGAATATCTGAATGAGCAACAAAGAGAAAACTACTTTACTTTTCAGTACTTTGCTATTTGCCAAAGAATCTCTCACAGGGATCTAACAGACCCAACAACTCCGGATGGAACTTTTGTTGGGAGAATCCATTGAGAAAAGCGTTAGAAGGTGCAGAAATGAATTTAGACCAAGATAAGCTCAAATGTAAGCAAAGAAAACCATACACACGAACTTCCCAGGAAAAATATGCAAGAACACGGGAAACTGTTAAATTAATAAGATACATCCTTCATCTCCCTTCTGGCTGCTCTCTTTAGTTTCCTATTTTTCCTGACCTGAGAAAAAAGCCAAGCTAGCAGTCCTTGGGGCTTAACCTACATCCGACCTTGGACATTATAAGAGCTATATTCATTATCTAACTAAGGTAACGTACTAGTCTGCACAATTTTTATTCAGGGCAATGTATCATGGGCATGTAGTTATGCCCGTGTCCTGAGAAACTTTCATTGAACATTTTACATGGAAAATGTATCATGTTCATATCTTGCTTAGAGAATGAAAATGGCACATCACAAGATGAATTCGTAGCCCCATTTACCCTTTTGTACTTGGAATATGAAGCAGCTATTCAACCATTTCAACCACATAATGAGATAATGAACTCCCTTCCCATGGGTTTACCACTAATTTAAAGGTCTCCATTCTCTCGCCGATGACTCCAGAGGAGTCCTTTCGAGCAAAAAACTTACGCTAACGACAACTCATTTCTTAAAAATAACGAGAAGAGAACTAGGCATTGTATACAGTCAACAGCACACTTACAAACTTACAAAAAACATTGATTACAGACTTGTACCAACGAAAGACGGAATGTAACTCGAACTGGGGCGTACGTCGACGAGGTGAGGTCCTTATTTTCCTTAAATACATTTTTTCATCTTGTGTATTTTACGTGTAGTAGTTTCTTGTTGAAAATGTTCAAATGGCTATTATGCAACGACGAAGCCTTGGCGAGTAAATCATGAACATCAACATCAACATAAATTACACAAATATTAAGGAACATATTCATCTGACAGAGAAAATAGCCTAAAACCCTTTGAAGATCTCACTCGGGCTCATTAAGATTCTTAAACGCTTACAGATCATTCTAACAATTCATTTGAAGCAGTTATATATAAGAACTGGAAACAAGCATTTCTCCTTCACTTCATTTAAAGCTCTTTTTGAAATAAAAAAATGAGCTTTGGAGTTTTTCAAAGAAGATTGAAATTTGAAGTGAAATGTTTACTCCGTTGTGAATTCTTTAGTATGTGTGTACTGTCGTTGATGACTATACAAATCACTCCTAGGGAGCAGTTTGCTGACAAGAAAACGCCTTTTGTTGGTATTTTCATTAGGTAAGGGCTTATAAAAATTGTGAGAATGGCACTTTTAAACTTTTAATCACCCTTGACTTCATGTGGTGTCTAGGAGATTAGGCTCTGAACACTTAATTTCCCCAGTATTAGACATTCTAATTGCCTACGAAGTACACATTTTCATAAAACTCTTCTTCCTTTATGTTCACGAATACAATGGCCTAGCTAATGGAATAGAATTGCTCAGAGAGTTCTTGTAACTTCTTTCAAAAGGCTTTATAAAATGAGTTCATGCAAACTAACAGTTATATATTTATATGTAACTAGTAGCATGTTTAGAATGCTTAGATATTGATGCTTTGAGCTTAAATTGAAACTGCATATTAGCATGAGTAAAAATTAGACAGGCCTTTTTGTAAGTGAACTCAAAGTGCCACTCAACTAAAAGTCTTAGCCTTGTTAAAAAAGAAAAATTGCCAATTCTGTATATGTAACCAAGCAGAGCTTCTGAAGAAGCCAATTACTACTGGATTTTTTCTACATGTGCAATACAAGCTTTCATTAAGTTATAAAAGAAACCGCAGAACTCAACATGTCACAGGACTAAATAATAATTTAAACAGTAAACTTCAACCGCAAAACTAACAACGAACGAGGTTGAATACTAAAAACAGTTGGCAGATATTGGGAAATTTTGCAACTAATTCGAGATGTCATAATAGATAATGTTGAGTTGTTAGTGAAAATTTAATTTGAAAATTGCCCAATCGGTTCACATTTCAACAATTTTGACATATTGCAGACATTTACAGATGAGAAGTAACAAAGGTGCAGCAAATCCCATCAACAAATCAACAACAGATATGCTAACGAGAGAACTAAGAGTTGAATAAAGCCATCGTTGCATTATAAAGCCCAAGATTGTTCAAGGAATTTCTAAATAGAGTGAGAGTTTATGGTCGAATAATTAAGAATAGACACATACAATATTTGAAATAAGCTTTTGTGTAAGAAAGCTGAATCAAGGCTAGGAGTTAATTGCAAAGTTAACTTCTCCATTATTGTTCAAATATGAATGAATGAACAGCTCCGTTCAATCTTCTCCTGCTAAAGCCACCCATTAAATCCGGAATGAAGAGTTTCACATCTTGTTCTTGTCAAAGTTTGAAGACCGTACTATTCAAGTAAACTACTTAACCCTTCGTATATTTCTATTATAAAGTTATCTGTAGTAGAAATTGTAGAATTTGCTAAGTTCCATCTCCCCCGTCTTTTCATTTATGAATAAAACTGTTAAGAAATTCATATTCCATGACGCACGGCAGTTCCACTCGTCTTCTTTATTGTGAATTCATAAAAAATTCAGGATCGGAATGGGATATGAATTTGGGAAGAGCCGAGCTTCGTATGATAGGAAGTTGGTATTCATGAATCTTAAATAATTTCAAGATATGAAAAAGATGAGAATTTTGTTCATGAAAATTTCATTCTATTCTTGGCGAATTTCGAGCAAATATAAAGTTCCATTCTTCCGTTCTGTATGACAAGAGAATATATCACATCTCACAGGTATATTATTTGAAAATGAAGATTGATTTGAATAAGTTCATAAAATATTTCATAAAAATCCTTTCTATTTAATCGCTTAACCTCCAGGCATCCCGGTTCCGTTTCCACTACATTAGTAGTTCAATAAAAAACGATTGATGGTTATTGGAATTCACGGCCACGGCTATCGATTTGAGCAAGAGAAGAAGAAGAGGAAGGAAGGGTAGAGCCATATCCGTTTTTTCAAATTTGCCTTTTATTATAGGGTTTAAGTTCAAATCCACCGTAACAATGCTTTTTAACGGCTTTAGTGAAAATATTTACATACATATCTAGTGCCGCTACAAACTTTTCCTAACTAAAATATGCAAATGTTTCTTAAAATTATCCTCATCCAACAACAACTTGAACTGGTGGGCCACTGGAGCAACGACGACAGTAACAAGTCCTTCCACTGCAATCTCCAGTTCCACAATTCTGAACGGCACAACTGCCGACACAGCAAGCTTTTTTAACCCAGTCCCAGTTATTATTGTCACAGCAGACCCCTTCAACCTGTACAAAAATTAATTTAACAGTTTTTATTTAAGACGCATATGCATTTTAGTATTAGTGTTTTGCGAACTTTTTTTAAATTCTGGTTTACTTCTATAGAGTATATATTTAGATCCTTACCGAACTATCTTCAAAGACGACCACAATATATAGAGTCATTAAGACCCCAAGAACGGTCAACTTTAGCATTTTGTTATTATTCGTAGTAATGTATTTTTAACAGCTTTTGAAGGTCTTCTCTCAAAAAATTAATTGGATGTGGGATGTGTTAATCACGAGTTAAACCTACAAAGCAGAGTGAGTTATATTTTACCAATGATCTTGACATTGCTAAAGTCGATTGACAAATATTTATCTAAACTCTGACCTTTTATCCTGTTGATACATTCTTAACATAACTAAATATATGTTAAGACGCACATATTTTATAGTTTCAGGATAAATTAAATTGGTTTGAACCAACGAAATATTAAATTGCGCAGTTTTTATGCAATCCAACATTTTAAAAATGAAAACATCGTTATTTATTTGTGAAACGTCTAGATTTCTTGATAATTTCAGCGAATGTAAAATTTAAAACTGTCAAATCAGCAATCTCCATAAAACTCCCATGTCAGCAATCCGCAGTGAATGTCATTAGAACATATCATGATACTCATTATAGAAACTAGGGAAGAGAGAAGTTATTCCGTTGACTGACAGAAAAATTTTTATTCGTGATTTATAATAACAGGGAAACCTCCAAAATAGTCTCTGAAATAAATCAGAAGTTTTATGAGATATCAAATAAATAGTAGAAACGATATTTGAAAAATTATCTATGTTTGTTGCTAAATTTTGGTGATCCGTATTAAATAATTCAGGTTTTAATTAGAACAACCTCATAGAATCAATTTAGTAAATAGAAACTTAGAAACGCTGTAACAGTATAGCATTTTTGAATTGAATTAGCAATTGATTCCACTATACATTTTATAGTCGTATAGTAAGAAGACTTTGACTGGTTTTCTAATTAGGATGAGCTATTCATTCCCAGACAAATAGTTTCTGGTTACATTCCCGTCTTGTCTAGAAAATTTCCCATAGAAAATAACTTACTAAATTAAAGCTAACGCTTTCATACGGTTTTAAATATATATTTTTTAAACTCACACATAAATGACACGGAAAAGTAGTTCCGATGCAAAACAAGACATCAATTCTAAATTATTGACGAACCAATCGCACTTTATAGGATGAGATATTGATTCTATATGCTAGTTTTTATTTTTGTTTTGTCTTCCCTAGCTCTCAAATCAAACGCAGAAATGAAAAATACATTCCACACTGTCTAACTAGCCAGCTATATATTTTTTTAATGCTTCGGCCAGGACAAATAAATACATAGGTAAGGCTGATCATAAACTTCCAACTCTAACCTTGTTCATTCATAAACACTACTCATTGGAGTCCAGCTCCAGAAATACTTATCTCAGTTGGGGTGCAATAAAGTATCTCAAATAGTGGTTGCGTGATTATTTTCTCAAGACTCGGCGTTTCTGAAGGCGCCGAAATATTTATTTGATGAAGCCTTTTATCCCTCATAAGGTACGTGTCTCTAACAGCAATTTGTATTTAGGTACTCTATGGAGTTCTATTACAAATTTTCAAAACAACAGATTAAATTGTGTGAGTGTTTGAATGGACATATTACCCAAATGAAGAATGTAGGTGTCATTCCCTCTAGATTTGTGAGTTGCCTTCGGCCGGCTTCGTGCTAAGAATGAATAGCTTTTAATATATTAAAACGCAACTGCGAGCAACTTCTTAAAGTTTATGAAGACAGAAGATAAACGTTTGGTTTCCCTTGTACTAAATAGCAATGTGACATTTACCCTTTGTAAAAGCAATCGAGACAAAACCGGAAGGCTTTACCAGTAGCAATACACAGCGGTACAATAAAATTTTATTACCAATATGCATTGTAATTGACATCAAATTCCGTTTGTGTCATAGCACAGCGTCAACTTTGCCTTTTTGAGTTCAAGGGTTATCTAAAGTCATATCAGTATTTTTTGATGTCGCCTACTCATGAAACAGTTTAAAAAGATTGTATTACAGAACAGCTCTTTCCTATATATTTCGATTCGTTTAGAGTTTAGAGGAGCCCAGTTTTGGAATTCATTTTAGCTCATAAATATAATATTATGTTATTCCGTTTTCGTAAACTCACAAGTCTCGTCGATGGTTTAACCTTGTCCCAATTCCTCCACTTTAGTTCGATGTGGGGATGTGGACACTCATCCGAATGATTTTCTGCAACACATAATGGGGTTTCATCAAAAGTAGGCAAAGGATTTTTCACTTGCTTGCGTTTGTATATATTTGACACGTGGTAGTGGCACTACGATTTCTGTATCTACAAACCAAAAGCTCTTATCATTATCGCCATTCAAGAGGATGTCATGCATGTTTCATGGATGACATTTCCT
Source organism: Vertagopus arboreus (assembly GCA_034698485.1). NCBI lineage: Eukaryota > Metazoa > Arthropoda > Collembola > Entomobryomorpha > Isotomidae > Vertagopus > Vertagopus arboreus. Next base: position 23,922 of record JAQGBQ010000060.1, read on the forward strand.
GATTTCCTATCAAAAATTGGCTTCGTTTATGGATTGCTAGCTTCCAAGTTTAGATTTCTAGTGCTGCATAAAAGATTTTCTTTACAAGATATTCTGACCCATTCTCTTATTTCCTCTATTTTGATAGCGTCTTTTATCGTCCATCGATTGCATTTTCCAATCTTTATCATAGTCGTTATTCAAGTATTTTGCTGAATCTTGAATTCGAGTCCAATTTACTTTCAGTTAAATTTTCCTAAGTTTTTAATACAAAACAACATAATATAAATAATGTGGCCTCATACATAAGAAGGAGAAAGTATGTGTTTTTTCCTCATATAAAATTCAAATCTCCTTAGAATTTGGAGTAGGAGTAATAGTGAAAGGTTTGGTAGGGACTTGGTTATTTGTAGGGGTTTATGGGATGGAATGGATGGGAATAGTTTGACTGGCTGAAATAATGGGATCGACCGAAATCCTCAGAAACGGGATTGAACTTCAATCTGTGAAGGGACAAAAGTTAAGTAAAAGCATATGTAATGTAATGCAATAGTACGAGAAGAACCTTTCACGGGTCTCAAGTTCTTTCTCACCTCGGATTTGAACAGATTCTGCTCATACTTAGAATCTTAGGTACATATGTTGGATAAGTCTAATCGAATTCTTGCTTGAGTTTTCATCCACCCAAAAGTCCCAAAATCCAAGGGCCATACTAATAATAATATACCAAGAACAGTATTGAAGATTGCACTTGTATAAGGGTGTAGATCGAGTGTATGAGCTAATGCAAGAGTTTTTTGGGAGACAAATAGTTCAAGATCGTGGTTTTGGGTTGAGAAATAAACCAGAGACATTCTTTTAACCGAAATGGGGAACAGAGAAGATGGAAGAGCGTTTTTTATTCCTTTTTTCTAAAGTATTCTTCAATCTAGCTCTGTCCTCTTCACCATTCCATTTCTTCTACTAAGACTACTTTATTATTCAGTAGACTCAACTTTATCCCATTTAATCCTAAATCTTTCCAGGCAGTTAGGCGAATGAATTTCAGAACCGATTTTATCCCATCCATGTGCTTTGTTCACTTGATGCTCCAACCCCCAGTGCAAAAGCATGTACAAGAAATACTAGTGTGTTCAAAATTCCATGTTGGGCGGACAAAAAGTATTTTGCTTGGATTTATATTGCAATCAAAATCAACCTAAATTGCATTCAAAAGCTGCTCTTTTATTTCTCTTTCTAATTCCACTCCTGGGTATTGCGGTCAGCTGAAAAGATTTATGAAAAATCTTGCAATTTGCTAAACTAGAAACCTTATCCCCATAACCGTTACATATAAGCAAATCAGTGGTATCTCTGTGAATAATTTTATTGTAGTTTATGCATTACTTATTTCATTGACTATCCTTTCATTCCATGCTGGATGTTGGAAATAATACAAAGCTCTCGAAGACAGTTATAATACCAATAGCTCCAGTCTGACCTGGTGATAAACATAATATAATATCCGAAGCCAGGCAAATTGTACCTAACATCACATCTTTGCTTTATATCTTTGTACAAAATTGAGTTGCAATAAAATACGATGAAAATGGAATTTCTTGACTTTTCTCTTTTATACAACTTGCAGTAAAAGTTCTTGAACTGTAAAGTATCAAAACAAATCACTCTGATGCCAAACATTACCTATTTTCTGAAGCTTTTTTTCGCTTGCACTTACAAAATACATCTGCAATAACTTTATCTATGACTGCGTTCTTTGATGTTGTTTTCAAACGTCGATATTTACGATGTGTACAATGTCGATATCGTAACAACAGCCCCGTGTAAGTATGAAATTGTATTTGGCAAATCTTCAATCCTAAACATATGGGATTTAATTCTAAGGCGTGGCTAACATTATTCTAAAGTTGTAAACTTTTTTGCTGTACTTTAGGAAGTGGACTAGATGATGTTCTGATATAGGACTCAATGTACTGATTAAGACAGCTACACAATTTTAATGCCTACGGTTTGTGGGAAAATATTGTATAGAGTTAAAAACCAATTTCTCTGCAGGTGCACTACTTTTGGTTGAGATGCGAGTCCGGATGACTTCAAGTCATGCAATCCTTTCGAAAATGCACGCGAGACCCATTATTCACTTGACAGTGGCAGGCTTCATTTGTGCTTATGGGACTCTATAGAGCTACATACATCAGAAGAACAACAAACTCAGCTCTGATATTTTTCATGAATTTTTATTCTATCTCTTCAGAATATTTTTTTTTCAAACTCATCAAGAACATTTCTTCTTCGACTGAAGTTCAAACATTCATGAGAGCAATCAAGTGTTACCATCCCGAGATATCATCAGAGTAAACAATATCTTGTTGAAAATCCAAACATTTCAAGGTATTTTTTTGAGAAAGTGAATTAAATTCAAAGAAACTAGAACTCCATGGAAGATAAAAGGATATTTTGGAAATAATATAATTATGTAATATGTCTCATTAAAACGGACTAGTAAAATACTAGAAATCTCAAAAGGAGATCTGGCTGCACTAGCAACTTTTATGAATTCCTTATTAGCCCCATTAGGCTTGATAACTTAATAATTAGATGCAATCTAGACGCCGGGCAGACTTTCTTTATTTGTCTGAGTCGGCACATGCAGCTCTTCCGTTTTTGGAAAACTGCTGACATTATTGCACTGCTGTATTTGGAATTAAAGAATATATTAAATGAGTATCATGTTAAAATTACTCCCAAATAGGAATCAAAAAGCTCCCACAGATCATTAGCTTTAATATGTTTAATAATTCTCAATTTGTTGTCTTAATGATAACTCATACATACTTATTTTATTACCAAATGTATGTGTACCAGTATTTTGTATGTTGCGTAGTATTTAGACTAAATGAAAATATTGTTTGTCAATTCTCAAAAGGTTTTAGACATTTTTTATTTAAATAAATGGTATTATAGCCTGTTCTCGGAGACAAATAAAATATTCTAAATTATAAATTCCAAGAATGTGTCATCAATAGACGAATTCATGGATTCAAGCGTATCGGTGACAAATAAGGGAGGATTGATTTGTTTTACCAGTAAAAACCGGTTGTTATGACTGATTCATCATCGCTACAAAACGTAGCCCTTGTAGGGGAATTCATACCGCAAAAGAGGGGCGCCATGTGTCAGATGATTAATGTGTCGCGTCCATCTCAGATTTTACGACGACTTGTTTTAATTGTCATAAAAACGTTGCATCTTGACTGTAAAGTATTTGCGCTTAGTGTGTAGTTTCTTTGAATTTTATAGTAGACTCTGCAGAAACCGGATCCCATCAAATTCAATTCAGATCAAGACTTGTGCAATGTCACAATCTATTTCTCATTGTGTGGGTGTCATAATCCAGTTTGGGTTTTAAAGATTAAAAACCATGGTTGTGTTTCATATAAAACCAACAACTTTACAAAATAGTAATGATGGTTTTTTCCATGATTTTATTTTCATCTTTACCAACTACTTGATATCTACTTTCCAATTAATTTAATATGATATATAAGAGCAGATATGATGTTAATGAGAAAGTTATAACTTCTTATAATAGCATATTATCTACATCTTAAAACTTTCTTTTGGCTTTAAGAGTTCTCTAGATGTAACGTATATCTCCATTTTGTGACAAGAAATTTTAAAATATCAAGTCTATGAACTTTTTAAATTCAAATTCTGTTTTTCAGAGTGTACAAAATGAAATTTTCTATTCCTTTTTATCTGTCACATCCATAAGCCAACCTGTTTATAATAAAAAATATAAAAAATAATGCGACCGCACTTTGTAACTTGCCTAAAAATGGATTGAAGGTTGGATTTACGTAAGAAGACAGGAAGGCGACTTATGAATTCATGATGGATCTCTAAAAAAGAATGCAACAACAAATCATTTTTTCCAGCATGACAGGTGTGTAAATCTATCCAAAGACAGATTTAGTTCCAGGATCTTAACTTTTGTAAAATTTTTTGACATACTAAATCCTCTATTTTCTGTTGTATGTTTTCTTTTGTTTTGTTCATAACCTCAATATAAAAAATTATATTGAACTGAAACCGATTTAACACAGGAATGTCTTAATACATTCAAGATTACATTGTCAGATATACACCACAGGCAAGCGCGTGCCTAAAACTTGAACAATAAATATAGACAACCCACTGTTCAGTATTTGTACATCTAACTCAAATTGGTCTCAACTAATTGTGTAAAACTTGGTGCTCATAAATCACTAAAAAAAACTCATCTTATTTAATCGCTGGTGTCTAGAATCTCTAGAATAGTTAGCGTCGTTCATGTTGTAGTCTTAAGCATGTATTAGATTTTCAACTCTCTAAGATTAAGACAAATAGTGGACGGTGATTATGATCCGAGTAACTTTGCCGGTAGCATAAATGAAGAAAATATTATTTATGGAAATCGCCAGCAGTAGTCTTTCAGCAGTAATGGATATCGCACAGCACGGACTCGAACAAAAGAAAACAATGGTTTTCCTAACCTCGTAAAATTATTCTTGTAAGCAGAAGTTAGTCAACATACCTACACAAGATTTTTTTAAAAATACATTTTACCATACTTTCTGGAGTTAATTAACAATAAAGTCCCCAGTTCCTAAAAATATCAAGCCATAAAGCCAATTTAACTGTTAAATGAACATGTTCTATGGTTTCATTTTTATTGTACACAAAATGATTTACTTCATAATTTATATTGTGCTAATCGCTTACATATTTATCAGTTCATATCGAATTACTTTGTGTAAAGTTCCCTTTAATTTGATACATATAGTAAAAACTGTAAATGGCAGCTCGGTTTTGTTTATTAGACCACGAATATGACAGATGACAACGGGATTTAGTTATTTTTACACGAACATTGAAGATGACCTAGCAGATTGTTGTATGTATAGATCATTATAATTTTTAAATAATAATAAATGAAAAGCAACATGTAATTTGTCTACTTTGATGAATGGAGAACCAATGAATCCATGTGAGTTGATGAATTGTTTAGTCTGATACCTGCGGACTTGGCATATGGTCGAAGGATATTCAACAATTCTATTTCGATTTGAAATGTTTACGTCGTTTGGCTACAACTTAATAACTGTATATTACTAAAAATAAAGGTTTAATAATAGGCATGCTGCTTTAATTCAGTAAACCGGATTACCAAAAAAATCAAATAACTGTAATTGAAATGATTAACTAAGGTAGAAAGTTATGTTTTTCAGGAATTCTCAACTTTGGACTTTGAAAAGCCATGTACCAATGACAGAAACTTCGTTTTGACAAATGGGAACAATAAAAATTGTTGTCAGCACAAAATAATATGTAGATGTACAGTTGCAGATAGAATGGATGTATAAATGCAACAAACATTTCAAGCATTAGTCATTGGATCAAGCCTATTCACATAATGTCATTGACATATGACAAGACAGTGCAATTGAGGTTTCATGTCTCTTCATCACTATTAAAATATTATATTCCCCAGGAGCACAAATTGTTGAAATCGTATAAACAATCATCTTGTTGTAAAAGTTGAAGTGTTCTCCGACTGAAGGGCTGTGGGACATTTTTATAATGTATGGGCAATTGGGCATGGTCTTATACCGATAGAAATAACAATAAAACTGACATCCGCAAATGTACTCGATCTTGTCGATTCTATCAATTTGTCTGCCTTATCAAATGCTTTAGAATAAATAATAATTAAATTATGAAACATTTCTAATGTGTAAGCGTGCCATTGTCATAAAATTGAACGTTCCTCGACAACTTGTTCTCAACTGTGTTGAAACAATGGGCCTTTTATTAATATCAAATAAAGATATGAGTCTCCCGTAGGGCCCCTCTCCTTCATCTCAATATTCTCTGTTGACAGGCTGCAATATTAACAAATAACAGCCACAACCTGCTTAACCATTGTCATTTGTTTTTATGTAGTACACATACATACAGGTACACATAGTGTTTATATACTTAACAAGCTATCGTTTGTATTTGGTCAGTAGATGAGAATTCAAATGAATCTACCCATCATTTTAAGAAAAATAAAATATGTATATAAGTAAGGCGATTTTATATTCTGTTGCATTATCTTTCAGCATTCCGATTCTGAACGATTAGAAATCAAAATATTTACATATATATCCAAACAATGAAACACTATTAAGTATTTAATTTGTGAAGAAATTAACACGCTGGCATATGATACTTTTTAAGTAAATTGCAACCAAAAGAAATGTTTAGAAATGCTAAAAAAAATTGTCTGAAGAAGACTGCTTACGAACTGAAGGAAAATAAACAATCTCAAATCCAAAGTTAAAAGAAAGCACTGCGTAATATGAACCTTCTGACGGTGGTAAAAGAACATCCTCAAAGCTGGTACCCGCCTGTTTTTCCAATCACACAGAATTTGTAATAATTATCCATTTTTGATGAGCCGTGAAACACGCATTTATTTTTGCCGAGAACTAATTAAAGGGCGAACCATCTAGTTTACAATTACCTTGTTCTGCCCTTTAATACGTTTATTGATGGACTTGGCACAAAAAACCAATAAGTACTACCTCTTTGACCGCAAAGAATCAAAGGAATTTAATGACAATGTTGGGTACGTCAAAGACCATAAACTAAATTACTTTTATTACTCTGAGAAACACCAATACAATTTCAGTCACTCCTTCTTTACGCCCTATTTACATTTTACCCTTTTCCTTTAACATTAGTCAGAATGAATCAATTTTACATATATTTGTAAAGTACTTTTCAGACGACAGTCAGTCATCAGTTAGATAAGTATATTTTTTGGTAACTATATATTTCAGTTGTTTTGTGAAAACATGTAAGAAGTGACTTTTTACTCCAATTAGAAAAAGGATAGAATAAATTATTTATAAAAGTACAATAATAAACTTAAATGGTGAGATATGACATTTCAAAGTGAAAAATATTTAGATTAAATGAAATGTGAAATGAAATCTCCGCCCCAAAAGGATTGAAAAATTGCAAAATTTTCACCATTTTCAACACACTTTCAATTTATTTTCTTCTACATTCATTTTTCATAAAAAATGTAAGGAATTTTTGAACATGAAGAAGCAGTACAAATCTTGTTACGCAGTAGGCTTATATTTATAAATTACCTGTGTATAAAAATGCTTTCATGTTGCTCGAGATTTGCAAAGTTACTCTTTTAGTGCATTGATGCATTTAATAGAGAAATACTTGGAAAACAAGACCCACTTCCGTGTTGTTTCACACAACAAGGAAACGTTAAAAATTCATATCGTTAAAATGTGTATTCTGAATGGTTCGCTGAATCACTGCTTAAAAATAGTATTATATGTTTATATATATTCAGACTGAGATTGCAAGTCTGCCTATTTATAAGTTGGATTAAAGTAGGATGAGAAGACCAAAGTCTACTTCAAAAAAGTTAATTTCATTATGTGATTACATTTTATGTTAGAATTCATGTTGCAGCCTGCAGGTATTTTAGTGTTTAGCAACTTTTTTTATTAACGCCCTGAAACTCTTCTTTGGTTTAACAAATTATAAGGCATTGCTTGTTTTTCTTCTACAGAGCCAAATTGCAAATTGCTTATTCATAGTTTTCTCCGCAGTAAATGGACTCCCCCAGTTTTATATTGCTGCGTCAAAGTAAGCCGACGACACAATGACACAACGAAGACGTTAAAATGGTACTGATATCTTTATTCAATAATTTATATTTGGACGTTTGTATTAAATTAAAATATATAATTACAACATTTGATATTAGCTCCCTTTTATTAGCTACCAGTTTTCTGAAAATTTGAGGAAAAAAAACTGAATACAACTTTTTATGTGTTGAAGAAAAATATATGAGGTATTCAAATGTTTGTTAATTCTAGTCTAGCAATTGATTAATAGTACGATTATTAAAACCATAATATTGAATAAATAAATATTCTATTTTAATTACTCGTATTCAATAATGTTGTGTATGATATTCAAACGAGGAGTTTCCCTTTATAAACCTTTATAAACCCAGATTGTCTTGCTAAAGGCCAGTTAATAAAATTTATTTATGTCTGTTAGGAGTTTAGTTAGTTGGTAGAACTTTCCTATTTTTGGAATAAAGAAGGAAGCAAATAATCTCATGTATCGTGTGCTATGTAAACTTTTGTGTTCTTTTCTACATTGCATAGATAGTGTATTTGCCAATTAGGATATAATTTTCTCCTGAATAGAGAGGTCATATTAATTTTTTTCCATTTACCAGACCTGTTAAGGATTTTCTCAGTCTCGTGGATTTTGAGCTGTATTTCAAAAATTATAACATGTTATTGGTATTACTGATTAATTGATACTTTAATTAATACTGCCTTAATTGAAAGAAGAAAAAAATAATTTGTTGTGTATTTTATTAGATACTCGGAATATTGAACTTTATATAAAAATTGGAGACCTCCCAATATTTATATTTCTAAACCCAAGAAGAAATGTTGTTCTTCATGATCATCTATATCCTAATAACATTGGAATAGCATCAAATTTCCCAAGACGACTCAAAGGGTTCCAAAGTGTAAGAATAAAGAAAACAAGAGTTCAACCAGGTGGCATTTATTTCTTTCATTTTAAGCAACATTTTAACCCGACGTGATGTCACTGCAGTAAGTGTAGCTTGTTCAAACCGAGTGACATTTGTCACAACAGGAGCTTGTCAAATTCCCCAAATATTAACATCTCTGAGCATATTATTTTACTTTATTGGAAATTGTTGACACTATGGCAAGTGGCAGATACCAAGATACGCACAAAGTGGTTTCTTCATCTCTCTTCTTTCGAAATTGGACAGCTTAGAAATCCCAAGTCCCCTTAAAATGTTAAATGCGGTTGTTGGTTATTTTGGATTGATGTAACAGTGTTGTTGTTGTTCCTTTGCTGTCTGTGATGTGGCATGAGTCTAACTGATAATAAAATTTTAACGTGAAGGGCAGAAAAAAATGACTGTTGGGCCATTGTGAAGATGACTGAGAATTTTCGTTTCTTATTTGAGATAAAAAAAAAAGCTAAAACGATTTTATATAGAAATGGTCGCAACCTGCCGAGACGAAGAGCACCCAACTGTCAAAAGCTGGTGGCCCTTTTCACACTTTTTGACACGTTGGTAATTTGATATTATCATAGGGGGTGGTTCTCGCTTTTTGGCAATTTTTATGCATTTTTATTAGTCCCTTCATTTCTTATGAATTATGCCCTCGTTGGTGTGTAGGCAGCCATGCGTCTTCTCCTTCAAAATATTTTATAGGCTTCGCTCACTTTTCCTTATTAGCAAATCATGGAATTTTTATGCATTTTTTACCTCTTTTAAAATATTCAAATAATATGAAATGTCTAAACTGAAGATGAATTATTAACTCTTTTAGTTTTCTTCGTAGACTCATAGCTAAAACATACCGAATAGCATTCGACCAACGACTCCATATATACCAAAGACATTTTAAAGAGTTTATATTCTTTACTAGAATTAGCTTGTTTTTATTTAATACGCCCCCAACAATCAAAGTTAATTTGACTGGCTTCTGTAAGTTGCTCTTGGAAGAAATCTCATTTCCCCCACAAAACTAAAGTAATCCATTTGGATTGACTTGAATCTAAAATTAATTTGACACTTCATTAAATGAAATTGCTACCTGACTTGGAATTCAGAGTAGATGATTTGAATGTATTAAATGTACTAGCAACTTCTATGGAGTTAGTTAACCAGAACCTGTCTTCCAGAAAAAGGAAAAAAATTATAACACCTCGGATTGAAATATATTACTCTTGTCGTTTCCCACCCAGTGAAAATAAATAAGGTGAGATACATGGAAGTTCAATTTCATCTCTATTGTAATAATATAAGCCAAGTATTGAAATATTCTTCCAGATGAGCAAGAGACTGGAATGGAGTTTAAGCTCTCTCGTCAGAATGAACACTCATAGATACATAGAATCTGAATTAAAATGAAAAATATTCCAAAAAGGAATCATTGAGTCTTGTTACGATGTTTTCATATTGAGCTCTTCAAATTTTTAGTCTTGTTTATCAACACAATCTCATTAAATTAATTTCAGGTAGTCAGTAAAGCAAGTCAGTAGCAATTCTTATGGGCGAAGAAAGCTTCTTGTATTGTTTAGCCGTAATGGAAACTAATCCTTTGACGCAATACTATTATAATGGTCTATTAAACAAGAAACATTTTGACTCAAAAAGGTGCTGTCATTAAGCAAAACATTTCAGAAGGAAAAACAACCATTGCCTAATAAGTCTTAATGCATTGGAACATTATAATATATTTATTATTGTTACATACATACAATACGTGAAATTCTTGAGAGGAGTAAATCCATCAGATAAAAATACAAGACGACAATGTCAAACAAATACATCCTACGTAGATAAGTTTAAGATTTAAGAAGAATGATCACATTGTTGATTGTCATATCAATTTTGAGGGATTGTGGTCAGCAGAGCACATTTAACAGTGTATCTCAATTTAATACTGAAACCAAATCACAGCACAAGCACACACCTAATCCAGGCTTATAGATTTAGTTTTCTTGTCTTCAATTTCCTTCCACCTTCATGAGTCAATTTAGATTGTATACGAAGTGAGGAGAACAATGAGAGATTATACTCTAGGACTAGTAGTAGTAGATTCTGTGAGATGTGATTATTTTTCATTGTTTTCTGAATCCACTCAATTGAAAATACAGAAATGTTTGGTAACGCCAAGAAAATTTTAATCCTTTGTGTAAAAGTATTGCAACATTTCCCACGAACTAAAGCTTAAACATCTTCAGATTAAAGTACAGTGACAGAGAATAAAGTAATTGTTTAATTTTTGGAGAAAATGAAGGCAAAAATATCAGCTCAATTTAAATTAATTTAGATGTATTAAAACTTGTGTAGTCTTATTGTAAGTTGTGAAAGTTTCTTTAGTTAATTCAAACTTAATTCATTTTATTACTCCATAAATACAATGATAGGATATGCTTAAAAACAAAGTTTAAGAATTTTGGCACCGATTTCCGTCCTGGCAATAGTATGATGGAAGAATTGAGCAAAACTCAAAGAAGCACCCGTTGACGACTTCAAATTGTCATATTATTAGAAAAGTTTTCTTTAGTCCTCGTCAGCGATGACTCAAGACGAGAGACTTAATTTAATATTCAAGAAAGCGCAAATATCTTGGAGTCATATGATTCAAAATGCAGAAGCCCTCAGCCTTCACAAAATCCCTCTGTTGACTTTAGCGTCTCTTAAGTGTTTACCATTAGCACCTGGTAAAGCCTTTATGAAAAGGCGAATATATGCTCATACCAAAGTATATTTATATCCCTGACTCTTTAGTTCATATTCATACATAATATTTTAATATGTCGAGAGATGACAAAGGACTTAGCAAACACAGTTTTCTCGATCTCTTCACTTCTACTATGATTAAAATTTCTCTCACAGCTCACGGACGACTTCACATAAATTGTTTTTAGACGTCTGGGCTTTTAGAATTGAATTGTTCAGTTTTTTGAGCATTGAAATAATAATAATACAATTCTTTCTTCATTGGCATTTCTGGGTTGAGCTCGACAACTCAGCAATCGGCCTCCATGCATTGTTTAATGATTATCTTAATTTTTGATCTAAGATGGTCTAGCTTTGATTAAAAGAGTTGGGTAAGATGATAAAGATTTAGGGAGGCAGTCCTTTAAAACGCCAACACACATCCAATCATCCAACATCGATTCTTAGCTTGTCCGACATACAGCAAGTGCAAGTTCAGAACATAAATGTTTTGATAAGAGCTAAGTGGCTGTTGGGAAGAAGAAAGCTGGATTCATTTGATAAGTTATTAAAGATTAAAGATCAACAGACAGAGCTGACGGCTCGGATGCTTCAACTATAAAGTCATCAGGGTTGGCTCTTTGAATTTCAGAAAATGTGTGGGTGTGACACGGAAAGATAAATATTAATGCATTTCATTGTGATGACTTTCATGTATTTTCATAATGATCTTGTTTAATCAGGCAATTTGGTTTGGTTTCCGATGTAATTACCATTGTCGCGTTGGACATTTTAAAAACTGTTGTCTCTTACAGTGACTCAATCTTTGATGAATAAGCCTTGAGTTTATAAAAAATACACTTAATTTTTTTTATTGTGGGCCTTCATTTTAAATACATCATAATATGTGACTATTTGCTATGTGACCATTAAACTGGTAAAATTATTCACTATAAGTGATGTATGCTTTATTTCCTAGTACAAATAATTCTAAGGTTAAAAGCAAAAGATTTTGACACACCTATAGAACGACAGATACGTACTTAAGAACTTGGGTTGTAATTTGCTTGAATCGATATTCGATTAAAGTTGTGATGATCTTTCACAATATATTCCTAATATTAGCTACTTCAGCTATTTGAGATATTAGACTTTCTCTACCAGTTATTTTTAAACGATTTCAGCCAGCTTAATGATCATTCAATGATGCTCGAGCATAAATCTTCAAAACAGAGGTATAATTATAAAATACTGCCAACCCCATTGCGTATTCGAAGCTATTTCAATAATGAGTCGTTGCTTCTTCACACGGTCTTGTAATAGTGCTGGTGGTTGCCCTCGAAGAAAACAATTTTATTATCTCCCTTCAACCTTTAATGACTGTTAGAAGATTTGTTTGCGGTTTCTGAATATCCATTTTTGATAGCTACCAATATATGTCAGTCATAAATCTTGTGACAAAGGGGACTGCAGATTTATATTTTCTTGCTGCTTATAGCTTCTAATATTTGTAATAAGTATAGCCGTCTCAAATGTAGCAATGATATATACATATTAAAGTTGTTATGTAAATTTCTTGCTTAAAATCAGCAGAGCATGAAACGTGGTCATGGGAAATGGTCAAGACAATTTTGATTTTGGTCACTCATAATAGATAATGACCAATGGAAATCGATTTATTCAGTATTCATTCAGATAATTATTTTGACTTGTTTCATTTAGTATTGAATAACCAAAGAATGAAATAGGTTTTGGGATTCTGAATTTTATACGATTTAGTGTTAATACTTTATAATTATGCGTTAAGATTCATTATAGGATGAAAGAAGGTGAAAGTAAATTAGCATACATTTTACTTTATTACCCGTTCTAGCAAATTCAATTCACCTACCGTTTATTATTAGTCTAACTCTACTACCCTCGATTTTTGAATATATTTTTTGTTTGAAAAAATCTTCAAACCTTATCTCGTTTAGGTCGAAATTTCTAACTAATTCATTATAAAAAATTTAATTCAAATTCAATTTCTTTACCCTTAGGATTTACATTTAGTGTTTCATGATTTTTCCCTAATCCTTGTACATTTACATAGTTAATTGATTAATTGAATCGAATTGAAAACATGTTGATGAAAATTATAATTTCATAATGAAAATATATTCAGGTCTAATTAGTATTTGAGCTGAGACATTTTAAATACAACTTCTACAATAAACTTTCCGAAGTTTGTAAATGACTTGCTTGTTCTGGTTTGACTCATTAAATTGTGTTTATAAAAAATATTCTCCAATATTGGTAACAATAATGAGAAATTTGCCATTTAATTTTATACTGCATGTACATACATATATAATCGCTTTTATCGCATTTCATATATCCTACTGTCCATCTAGTCAAACATTGAATTAGAATTGATTTATTTATTGCCGTAATTGTCAAAATTTCTAATTACTTCTAGAGTCGATCAAGAAATTGATTTTTATTGATGCAGCCATATTAAAGAAGTAAATTTATTACGCAGTTTCACTTTCGTCATGTTGATTTCACCTTCAGATAAAAAAAACATTCGCATTTCGCACCTCTTCCCAAAACGGTTATGTAGGTTACGAGTGTCGATGAGTGTGTAATTTCTTTGAGTCCCTTCCTTGACTCATCATCTTCATCAATAACAACTATAAGTAATTGGCATTCACAATAATATTTCAAATCGCTTTGCAATTTACCAAAGGTGTAAATTAAATTTCGTATTGTTGTGACAAATTGGATAAAGAAGTATGGCGACGGTATATTTCATGCCTCGGACATTCATGTCACAAGTAGAAAAATATATTTATATTAATTAGTAAGTTCTATAGGAAAGTTTTTTTTAAATCCAAGGTTTTTAAGAAATTAATTTGATTGAATTTGACACTAATGTCAGAATATGTTGCCATTATTCTGCTTTATTGAGCCATTAGCTAATTAAGCAGGACAAATAAAGCCATTAAATAGAAATTTTATCGCGTAAACGAATATGACTTTTGACAGGTCGCATTTCTCAAGATTAAAATACGAGACACGGAGACACCCACGCATTTTTGTAATATGAAGATCAAAAATTGCAAAGGTGTTTCTAACATTTCTATGTATACTAAAGAAACTCTATTCGACCTCAACTTATGCTCATAATACTAATGCTTTGCCATTTAACTTTACAAAATGTATTTAGATGTCATATAAGGTAAATATATTCCATAGTCGTTTTCTTACAGAACTACAATAATCATACCTGGCCATTCATTTAAAAAAATTAATCTTCAAAATGTACAAGTCTGTCAAAGCCAGTTAGCCTACTGAACTGACTTAATAGTTTTTTTAATGTGACACATGCAGCTGCGTCAAGAGAATATCATTTGGAATAGGAAACTCAAAACCGATTTCCTAATACGGTTTGACAACAAACAAACAAAAACAAGTCGTCAGTTTTTTACAAGAAATTCAGAAGTCACATATCGTTCTAATATCCTTTAGGATAACTTGTCTCTCTGTGGTCTAAGTGGGTGTTTTAATATGAAACTCCCATATTACTAATGTGCTATTAGAGCAATCCATCATCAAAAGCTAAATCGCTATTTGAATATAACGATAAGATAAGCATAGTTGACTTAATAAACGCACGTGTCACCGTGTACTTCCTTCTGTGTCACATGCGTTTATAATTTTATTACTTCTCCGGGGTCAACCTTTTAGATTTTTAGAATTAGAAACAGCATTATGTTGCAATCTTTCAACTTTTCGAAAAGGTGTGTAGGCTGGCACTTCTGATTCTTTTAAATGTTAACAGTTATCCTGTATCAAGCAAATGATTCATGATTTCTCAATAATTGTTCATCCAACAAGGAGAACTGTTGTCCTAAAGCTAGAGAAAGGGTGTATCTGAATTATAAGAATGTCAGCACGTGTAGCTTCATCGCTAAAATAAATTATATTACACTAAAAAATGTAAAACCCTAAGCAATTTCTATCATTAGAAGATTATTTTACCAAAACTATGAAGATCAATAAAGTTTCTGTTTTTATATGTGACTGTTACTTGCATCTTAGAATTAGATCCGTGATGACCTCCACATAAAAACACCACTTTAGGCTCATCTTTACGCGATGTAAATTGTAATCTTTAAACAGTGCGTAAAAACGTGCAATACCGAAAGCAAAAAGCTATTAAATTAAACCAGACAGTTAAAATCTAAGTTTAAATGCCTCCCATTCCTAATTTGGTTTGGTGCAATTGCATTTTAAGAGAAAAAAGTAATGCATTTTTCGGGTTTGTTTATATGTTGTTAACAATTCTATGATTTTATACAGGTGTACCGGAACCTTTTGTTCTAGTGCAATAAAAAAGCTTTACCGGCAGTTCCTGGGAGGAGTAGTTGAATATAAAACAATGACTTTTCGAGGAAGTCCATTCACAAAACGACGTCTACTTTCTCACACCTTCTCAAAGAACCTTTTCCAGCACTATATTGAATCCTCTGGAGATAGATTTAGTGGTTTTTAAGCTTATATACATATAATCGAGTTAACTGTACCAGCATTATTCCTTACCGTAGTATATAGTACATACGATTACGTAGGGTAGAGATTTGGTATGTAGGTTATGGTATAAGAAGAAGATCGATACAACCAGAACAATTGTAAGACGTTGCTCCTTTATTCGAGTCTTATGACTACCAATTTTGTCTGGAATCCAGAAGGTCAAAAAGAGCTTGTCAGATCTCATTTTCATACTCATGATTAATTATTGTAGCTCTCATCATGCTCGAAATGAATAGAAGCCACAAGGAGGAAAATTAAGAAATGAGTCTCTACTTCTCTCTACAAGGTTCCTGTCTTCATCATGGTCCACTTCCCATGAATAACCACCACAACGGGTAACAGAGCTATAATGTATATGCAATTCAAATTTAGGCACATTTCCAGGGACTTGGCTATTGAGGAAGAGAAACTCAAGTAGCAAACAAGCTTCTTGAGAATTCGGAGCGAAAAGGTTTCAAGATTGAGGAAGAATTGCTTCTATGCTTATGAATTCTAAAACGTATACCCAAGAATTTCCTTCAGTCTTGACAATACTAATACAACATTATATTCATATTATATATTTTGACAGACCTTAGTTCGTCAGCGGGTAACATGCGGTACAACAACTATAAGTAGCTATATGACTGGTTACAGATGTAAAGTAATATTTTGCGAGGAAAACAACTTGAGATTGTAAAATAAATGCTCCAGGTCTTGCCTAACTTTGAGCCAGGCTGTCCATTGCAGATACCTACATTTTTGAAGGCATGACTTGGTTGCAGAATGAACTTGGTCGTCGAAACAATTAATCATGGGGTTGGGTGGAAAGGGTAGGAGAAGTAAAATATATTTTGCAAAATCGATCGTTTGTCCAATGTCAGTCAAGTTAACCTTGTACAGGTTTATAAATTACCCAAGGTGTGATTTTTGACACCAAAATTATATGACAGTCGTGGTTTATCTACTACCGATTGTTTGTTGATTCATCAGTTATGCTGATTCATAAACAGTATTCGTCATCAAAGGAATAATTTATCATTGCTTAGGGATATATGGCCAGATTTTTCTGGAGAAGGCAAAAACAAATCTGACGTATAGCTGCAAAAAACTAAGTATTCAACAAAATTTAATAACAACTGGTAAGTGAATAAGTTGCAGAACAAATCACAATAATATCAGCATTATCTTACTAAAGTATATTTTTGAAATGTATTTGTGTTTAAAATACAGAATTGCTTTATAATTAAAAGGTTTCTAACGCTAATAAATGGTTAATGATTTTAATTACCCCTGCTATTTCCAACATTGTTATAATAGTTAATTGAAGTGTAAAGTTGCCGATATGACAAACCTAAGATATTCTTAAAGTAATTTCGGGGGTTAACAAGCAACAAGTTAACAAGCAACTTAAAAATTATTCGAATCACTTCTTCGTGTTTCACTAATGATGATGATCATAATAATCATAAGTTTGTGCTCATTCAGTCAAGTCACCAGTCACTTGCATGGCTTATTCATTTCATCACCGCTTTTGATGTCGGATGAGATTATTAAATTATTAAGTACGAAATGAATGGTCCATAGCCTAAGAGATAATGAACTCTGTGGTGAGTTGAGTTGAATGTGTTTTGTTGTCCTGTCTCTTGTCTCGTTGTCTCATCTCGTTTGTCGTGCTTTCCCCCGAAGAGATGAAAAAACGGACGTCGTATAATCTCAATCTCAGTTATTAAACCCTTTTTGTGGCCGACCAGCTCCATCAAAAGCCTTTAAGACAAGTAAAGTCCCATTCAATAAGTCGTTTCAGCCTCACAGGCCAAGAAACTTCCTCGAGGACAGAGAGCGTGTAATCACGAAATTATGATAAAGTTATAACCTCTGTTCTCAGATAATGATAGTCCACAACTGCTTGATGCTATTGCTTAGTGTGACTTGTGAAGCACTTACTGTCTTTTCCTTATATCCAGATCTAGAATTTTTCAGCACAACCAACTTACTGTTACAACATTAAATCCTAATATAATGGAACATAAGAAAGAGACGATGATGATGAGAGGGCTTTTGGCTTGGCATGAAAAGGACCAGACCCATCAATCACTCTGTGGAATGGACAATGGTAACGTAATTGAAAATGTGAGGTTCCGCTGCCTTGAATATTTTATATATGATGGTAATGTCGTCGTCGAGAAATATTTTGAGAAAGCTTGCAAGCTTTTTTTAGGATTTCTCCAGATAGTAATGTTAGATTGTTAGAGTTAGTCTTCTTGACTTAAAGAGATCAGATGACACAAGACTTCGGACGTGTCATGGACTCGAAGAGGAAAAAAATATTTGTCTTCTCATGGACTAAACCAACCCCTATATTTATTCTGGTAAGGAATCCTATTTTCTTTCCGATCCACTAGCGACAGGAATGTACTTTCGTGAATTTTTTTTGCCTCGTCTTTTCCCCAATCCATTTGTCTTCTGTTTCGAGTTTTCTAGAAGACGAGTGGTTTGAGATTGTCCGTTTCTGTCCTTTCTTTCTGATTCATTCTAGTACAAAAAAAAGCTTGAAAGTCTTATGTATAACAGCACTTGTTTTTCTATAAGATTTTTATAAGGTCGGATTTAATGTGTAAGTGGATTTATCCCGTGATTGCTCAACAACCGTGGTATAGATTACATTACTCTTCCTTAAGGGCAATGAACTGGACATTCCTTCATGTCTTTGAAGATACTGAAAAGAAATTTGATATTTTTAGGTCGATTTAACACGTACATCAAACTCACAATTCACCACAACAACTCTGCTGTGTGTCAGTGGGTTAAATGAGGATGAGGAATAAAAATTCAGAGCATAAGTCACCGCTGGATACTGACAGAAATATAAAATACATGAAATTAAATACCCAATACTCTACAGAGATATTATGAGTTAGAACCATTTTACGTTTACATATCTCTTTCAAGTTACATAGATAATCTACTAAAACTTAAAACAAAACCGTTTCTCGGAGCTGGATTTAATCCAAAACACAAAAGTTATTGAAAAGTCCAACTTCAGAATATATACAACGACAAAAGTTTGCGTTACGTATTTTGTGCCTCATTTCATATATATTGTACTCTCTGGCAACTTCAGTCATTTAAGTTTAAGTTATGATTCTACGGATTTTATTTGAACATTAAACAGTAGAATTAGCATTCATTGCATAAGCAACGACAGTCGTCATATCAAATATCAACATCAAAGATTCAACCAGTTTATTGTGCATCAGATATCTTTGACAATTAAATTCTTAATGTAATCGACGCCAAAGGTAATTTATTATTCGACAGAAGTACGACGAGTAGTAAGTGCTCTAACGTCGTGGTACCTTATATTACCCATTCATTATTGTCCTTATGTCTGACTCAAAGCCTGGCTAATCCCAAGGGGGTGTCATTTGATGAGAACTGGACTGATTTCATTGAGCATTATTTGATTGTTTTGATAAACTATGATTGAAATGATTAAATACCTTTCTAAGTACTTATACAGGGTCGGTGGAGTAAACAATTACGAAGACACAAAATACGTAGAGTTTTATTTTGAATGATTAGCAAGCACTTCATCTCCCTGTATAAGCTGGTAGGTCGATTGTTACCTTTCAATTCAAGTACTCTTATATTAAAGACAGGTTGTGCAATCATGAAATCTCATCTCAATGAAATATCCAGCCATTCATTCAAAATTGGAATTCAAAACGTCAAGAGTTTTCTACGGTGTATAAGTATCTACTTAATCTTAGCTCTATCATAGTTTAATGCCGAGAAACTGTGTGTTTTGGCTGATGTGTTCGAAGGTCGGAGATCGGAGTGTTTTGCAGGTCATGATAAATGATCCGTGGAAAGGGACTGGACGCGATATTGATGCACTTTTATGTCTATGATAGTGTCTATGTCAAAAATACTCTGTTATAAAAGTCCAGGTACGATTGGTTGTCATACTATATAGATGAGTAATTTATGAAGAGCTAGTGACAGATCTCTTTACACCAAGGTTCATATGGTGAATGCATTAACGAATGAGAAAGCCAGTTTTTTTTACATGTTCTGTCAATCAATTTGATCTCACTGTACTCGTATGTGATCTTATAGCATAGAAAATAAACCCCAGGACGTATTATAAAACTACGATATCAATATCTATGAATCTATAGCTTGGAACGATATTTTATCAATCTATCCATCAAAAATTTATTTATTTATATTCTTCAAGTTAAGTCAGGGATCAAGTGGCTTGATTCTAAATGTACAGTCAGTCGTGGTGGAAGTTTGACCAATGATTAGGGACTTGTCGTTTAGATCTCTATATTACTAGCAACATCTGAATACGCCACTGCATTTTTCGCTTATTAATCGTCAGCGTTTTTTACATGAATCTGTCGACAATAATCTGAGTATTTTGAAAGACGACCCCATGCAGTGATTCGAACTGGCCTAATGAGACGATTACTCTTCACCAAGATGCCAATAAATCTTTAAGCTTCGTATCCAATTCTAGAATCATTATGTCTGTCTGAATTCAACCATAAAATATTATAAATGTTAAATATTTATTAGAAGCTTCTGAATTGCAGAAATGAATTTCAAGGAAAAGTATTTCCTATAACCATTTTAATTTAAATAAAAGCAAATTCGTATGTCTGCTGCCTTTACAAGCAATACTGTATTGATAGTGAAATTCACAAGTAAAAATATTTGTTATAATCAATTCTGTGAAACTTCATGGAAGAATAGTCCAAGATAGAACGATTTACCATTCGCACCATGTAGCTCGAATAGGAAATTCAAGCCGAGTAATGCTTTTTATCCATCGAGACAGACAGATCGATACCTCAAACGAGCGCATTTATCATTTCAGTAAACACCTTCTTGAAATCTCATTGGTAGATATTTTATTCTTATATGGAAAAATATTATAATCCACTGATAATGGTTCTACTCTGAGACTATCTCCTAAGAAGACTCATTTTTCATATTATGAGATCCTAAAAAAATATGGTTACTCGTAAATTTTAAAAAGCAGTAGCATATCTTATTTAGGATATTGATGACAGAGCTAAATAAAATAATATTATTGCAACTCCTCAGAACCATAATATTATTCAGAACTTTCAGTCATCCTAGATTCTGCCACATCCAATTTAAGGTTTCAGGGAACTCGAAAGGACTCGAATGATACCAATAGAAACTCACTGTACAAAGTTTAAATTATAGATAATTCAAATAAAATAAAACGAAATGAACTGAAATAAACTGACAAACAGAAATGTCTGCAGAAGCCAAAGTTTGTAGGCTAAAGTGCAATTTACATCAAAGGAGAGATACAAATGAAAAGCACTAGCCAATTTACCTCCACTCGAACTCTTCTTTGACATCAGCAATCTTTAGACAGGGTTCTCAACTCTCAAAATTCGAATGATTTTTGTGGGTCAATCTTGTTAGACAGGATTGATTGCATAACAAAACTGGATCATTCAAGTCTTGTGAGGCCAATTACTTTTTATTCATGTTATGTTGGGATAAGGGTTATATACTACTTGAATGTAATAATTGGATTGAAGGGTGGTCGTTTCAATTGATGATTAAGCTCAAGAATAAAAAAAGTCGACTTTGGAAACCCAATCCTTTTATCAGAATCTCATTGTTGAACAAACGATAGTTCAAAAAACTGTGGTTATCAGACTTTCATGTAAAAGCGTTTTAATAAATATTCCTAAGTATAATTTGACTCTTGCCAGTCGATTTAATATGAAATTTTGTCAAGTTTATTTAATTGGCTTTTGAAAATATCGAATAATATTTTGGTAAAACTTTGTATAAATAAAACACTTATTCATACTTTCATGGTAACATAAAATTCTTTTTGTACCTAGTTTAGTAAGTACCTACTTTATGATTGAAGTATGAGATTATTAAAACAAAGCTTTAAAAGGTTTTGTACAAGATATTATTATTCAAAATAAAAATTATTTAGAAAAAAGTCGTAAGAATAGAATAGCTCTAATAACATGGAAAACCATTTTCATACAAAACTTTGAATGTTTTTCATAATCAAATGGGTATGGATCTCATTTGCAAATGAGCCCACACCGGGTAGTAGACGAAGAAGAGTCTAGGGAAAGAAAGCAACCTAATAATCTCCACTCCAGCATTCCTCTCTTCCAAAAAGATTCGCATAAAATCTGAATATTGCCCTGTACAGCAGCATTTAACCTCATTACTCTAGACGAAGACCCTGTTGAGAGGTTCATTTAGTCAGGTAATGTGCCCCATCTCATTTGATTGTTAAAACTTGTGCCATACAAAGACCACCGACATCGTCTCTCGCCCAGTCTGTGGCATAGCATTAAGTATAAGTACGTATTTACCTAGACAAAAGAATATGTAAATTGTAAAGTGTGCTATGATGATGATATTCAACTTCAGTTTGATTACTCCGTGGAAAGTATCCCTCTTGAGATCTTGAGCTAAGCAGAAATAAGAGTGACTCAAGACTTACACTATCTAATTTGTAATGAGGCTCATGGATTGAAGTGCCTTACTGATGATGATGATACAGATATATGGTACGAATGTAAATAGATATAACTAACGCAAGGGCGGATATAACAATTCATTCATCTCACAATTAGCTGATCCAAGAGCCAGAGAGAAGCTCACGAACATCAACAAGTAGTTTTAATTTCGCATAGGTGGTCGGCTTGCTTTTTCAATTGACGAGCAAACGAATCCTGTGGAGAGTTGCAATGCAATCTAGATCTTCACTAATTATATTTCATTAGGCACGCCGGCTGAGCAATGTGAATGAGTAATGTACTTTTGTACATTAAAGTCCTTGAGTAATCAACCAAAATATAGACATATATATATATAGTAATATTATGTGAAATATGAGCAAAGTTCATTCAGTATCTCATGAGATAGAAAGTAATGTTTCAAAATGATAGCCCACAGGCTTTTGATTTCAAGTGTCTTCCTCTGCTCAATTTCTTCCGACCTCTGACCTTCCACAGGTTCTAATTGTTTATAATTTTATAATTTGGGTAGGTACGTGGCCTAGTTTGCCGTCCACCTCACAGACAGACGCCAATCTGTTGTATGGTTGTAGATTCACCTTCTTCACCTCAAGTCTTTTCGAAAGAAGACGATTTAAAAGCTTATATGATGATGATAAGGTGATTCATCTTCAATTTGCAAGTAATAACTAAGTTTTAAAAGAACCCTGTTATCATCATCTTCAAGACTATGACTAAACTCAGGCACTGCTGCTTCCAGAACAGAGAAGGATAAAACTTTATTATTGCGACCTCCCCACTAATTATAATAATATACGGTAAATGACTTTATCAAACACTAATTTTCCCTCTAAATAGTAGATATTAAAATATTAGCGGCGTCTTTGACACAATAATAATTTCTTCAACGTGTCGGGGAAAACCTTTCAACGATTTGATGCACACGTCTCTACCGAGTAAACAGATATTTAAATTATTTAGCATCATTACTGATTAGTCAACTCTTCAATTTTTTCATACTGGGTAACTGCTAGGTCAAAAATTAAGAAATTAAAATGTAATAACTTAATGTAGGTACCAGAACCAAGTAAAAAGTTCAAAGTATTTTAACCACAAATGTGAATACGTATGTCTTATAGTGCTGTTGTTGAGCTCGTAATCATTTACAATGAATAGCTGCTGACAGGTGGAATTCTTTTACTGATACGTGTGGTATTTATCCCGATTCCCATGGTTGTTTTACCTGTAGAGACGTAATATTATTATCTGCAAATGTTTGTCTAGATTTCTGGACCCGATTTTACTATTTTATCTATAGTGCGTTCTTTCTTAATCTTAAACTGTGAATAAATTGCTAAAGTATTTCATTTTCTCTCATCAGGGACTTGACTTTTGTAGCTGTTTGAGACTTTTTAACTTTCTGTTGAATGAGCCAACGTAGCTCAGAGGTTTATTGTTAGTTTGTTAAAAGTCTAATTGCAAACAGCATGTGGTGATTGTATACGTCTCATATTATCCAATTAACCCATCCGAATTCATGTTTGGGTGTTGCTGCATTTTCTTTTCTTATTAAATCTAATGAAGATCTGTGCCTTCTGGCTGAAATACCATTGTGGTTTGAAACCATTTTAAAACTATTTAAAAGGTTTAAGATATGACTTATATTTCAACCAACTATAATTATATTTTTTGCGTTCATTATCTGAAACTCTAATTTTGAAAATCATTCGGCCTCCTATTAATATGTCGTATAAGCTAAATAGAAATACGGCTACAATATTTCATAGGAAATTCGCGATTTTGAAGCCATTTATCATATAAAATATTGATCTACAAAATGATGAGAATTGCTACACTGAGTTCACCATGCTTAATCGTTCCCAAGTGGGCTATGAGCACAGGAACAATTATGAATTTATCTGAAATTGTGCCCATTTAACAATTTATGATTCGATCTTGAAACCTGAGAAAGAGCAACGTGCACACTTAATACAAATGATACATATGAGCCAAACATGGTACATAAATATGTCTAAATTTGTCTTTGGAGAGTAATTTCATACACTAATGGTTTAGAGATTTACAATCTAGCGTAATCGAATGAATGAAATTGTATATACAAATGCAAAATTTTGCCAGAAACGTCTAAAGAATAATTTTTTCTACATTCAAAGGATAACAAATATGTCTGTTTTGTATATCTCTTAATTTTTTTAAAGAAAAATATTCTAAAAAATCAACGTTTTAGTATGTAATGCATTCGACTACGATAAACTAAGTGCTTTAATATTTTTATGTTGGCTTGTAAAATTGACACAAGTCTAAAACAATTTGTTTTGAATTTATAAAATATCTTTGTGCTTTGTTATTAATATGGTTGGACAGAAAAAATATTTAAAAGAAGACATTTAAAATGTAATCCCAATTTTGAAATTCGTTCAATTCCATTACAACAAATGGCAAATAAACGAGACAAGACGATGCATTGTGGATAATGAATAATACATTTATGTGTGAACGACTAGAGTAATAAACATCTGAATATTTCTCGTTAAATCAAAACTGCATTTATATATGTAAATTGCAGTCTGCCTGTCTTAAACTTTAAAGTAAACTCCTTTTCGTGGGTTATTATGGAGAAATGTTAAATGAATTTAGACAGGTTCTGCCAGTTACGCTTTCCTTCGACTTTGTTAGTTTCATTTAGAATAATATGAAAACGATGACAATGATGAAATAAGTTGAGTAGGCTTATTTACTTCATTTCAAAGCTACAGATTTTTTTCAACTGTGTATAACAAATGTTTCAAATGCCTGTTTTAATAAGACAAGGATGTTGGAAACTTGATGAAAGCCTTGCTGACATGGACTAGCAAGGGCTTAACAAGGCGATGACACAATAAGTTCTCACATTCTTTTAAAAATCAGTCTAATTTGCATACGAACTGGTCAAGAAGATCTTTTAAGTGGAGAGTAGGCGAGAAGACAAATATTTGGTTTCAATCAAATAGAAAAAACGTTGAGATTACTTATGGTATTCTGTTCTAGCTTTGTCATTCCATGTGTGCTTATTCTATTCCAATTGCAAATACAATAAGTTATTAAACCAAAAGAAAGCATATTGTACTTAAGTGGTCAAAACTTCAAAAGCAATAAATCAGATTGTAATTGCCTATGCCGTAAATCAAACAGGTAAACAAGCGAAATTAGGAATTTTGGGAATTTTCGTATTATTTTAAACACTACAAAAAGCAATATATTTGTCGTTGTTGTTGTTCGTATTATCACTCGGAATGTGTTGCATAGAATTGTATTTAGTAGGAGGAAGAACAACAAGACAATTAGTAAAGTTTTAAAAGTGTGAAGATGAACATATTTTTGCTATGAAAATTTGACGTACTTGAAGATTTAATATCAAATCAGTATTTTATCTAATAAATCCTGTGGAATATGGATAGCCGATGAGGTGATACAATAACTTATGCATAATAACTGTCAACAAGTACAAAGTACGTTTCCAACCATCCAAGTATGTATGAACCAATTGGTTTGACAACAAAGCTTTTCTACATAGAACAGTCAAATTAGTCAGATAAATATGGAGGGGGCGGCGGAAAATTTTCTTGGAAAAATTTGTCAAGCATTATAATTTTTATTTCTTAGTAATTTTATTACAGACAACATCCCACATGACAGAAAAACATGGATTTTATTACCCTAATAAGCCAAATTACAAAATCTAGTAACCTTAGGACACCAATCAAGCCTCAGACTATATAACTACTAGATACAACATGCTCCTAAAAAATAACAAAAAAACTGTGACGATTGCAGAGGTGCACTGTT
>JAQGBQ010000061.1:0-50085 GCA_034698485.1 Vertagopus arboreus
GGAACAACTCATAAAAAGTACTCAACTTTGAAATGCAATTGCTCGGGCGTTTCAAAACTTTTTAGATCGCTAATTGCGGAGATTAGTGACAAATATGTTTGAGAATGTCAGGTGAAAATTTGGTTTCAGTTGGTTTATTTTTTCGAAGGTTATCGCTTTTTGAAGAGTCGGCAAATAAGACGGAATAACCCTCAGTAGTTGTTGTTCTCTTTTGGAATTTTCCTTTATGAAACTAGACCGGCTTTATACAATACTACTTGTATAAAGACGGTCTATACAAAACGAGAAATTTCTTTCATCTATCGTGAAATAAAAAATATTCTTCATTCCTCAAAAATACACCTTTATCCCTTTGTCATCTCTGTTGTATAAGAAGAATACAAAACGTAGGAAGGTTTTGTTGTGTACGTAACTTTCTCCAAGCTTTAAATTTCAAAAGGTAACAGAATGTTATTAAACTTCTTCGAGATTGGAGACGATTATCTAAATGGACTTTGTCTTTTTTTGCTGTTGCTGTTTTCAATTTTTTCTATTCAAAATTGAGAAGCCATATGTAGAACGGAAATAAAGTATGTCCGGGTCAAAGAGTTGTTGACTATATTTTGATGTCATACAACAAGTACTTGTCCGATTTTTTTAAACTGAATACGTTTATATATTTTCCATATATTTAATTGGTTAATTCATTTGTATGATTTAAATTTTGGCTGTTCTAGCGGAAAGAGTATGCATGCATACCAATCGTTTAAAACTTTTTGAGTTGTCCGGCTTTAGTTACTTTTGTGAAAAATTTATTATCATTATTATTATTATTATTATTATTTTTTTTTTTTTATACTGAAGCTAGTCTGAGACACTTCCGCAGATTATATATCATTAGTAGTCATAATGAGAGGAAGTCAAAGAGCCAAAAGAATAAAACATAATCAAAATTTTAATGTGTATTAAAAATGGAAAATTGTAAGCACTCTGAATAGGTTGTACTACTACTAGTGTAAAGCTAGTGAAAGTTTCAATTAACTGTATTCATGTTTCTCTGGTTTAATATCAAAGAAAGGTTTGTCCAAACTTTTTAAAATCACTTTTCTAGTATTATTATACATTCTAGTATTTATTATAGTAAATAATTTTCGGAATACCATTAGTATCAGTAAAATAACCACATTTGGTTTATTAATTCCTTATGACAATTTGCGATTTTTTATTTATTTTCGTCATGTTTTTTTAATTTGGAAGATATTGGCCTATTATCATCTATTAAATAAAATTATCACCACTCAGAAAACATACTTTTTTTAATTGAGTCTTCAAGTTTTTTTTATAATTTACCATTGTTTGGTAGACGCAGTTTTTGTTAGATACACAAATATCTTTCCAGTTTAGTTGTTACTTTTCAAGTGGTAGGGAGAAAGTTGAGTTGATGTGTCGTTATAAAGTGCTTATATTATTTCCTGCACGTGCACTCAGAGGGCTTAAATAGATTTAATTGAGAAGCCCAGATGATTTGCTCGAGTTAATAACTCTAGTAAACTACGTAAGGGTGGAACGAAATAGGACATAAATCAAATAGAAATTATATGACATTTGGTATAAATATATAACACGACGACAATTCGACAATGACAGGAGCAGTGGTGGTGGTTCGTATTATGGAGACCGTGGTGGTGGAATATGAATATGACAAAGAGTGGCATGAAAGAGGATAGGAATATTTATGATCTCAATGTTCAAATGTTCAAGTTGGTATTTCGAATACATTTGTTAGTAGACCCTGGGAATAAATCATATAACTCGGTATAATAATAATATAATTACTTACAACTTACCTTACAATTTCCATTATATTATTCCCAGAGAAAGTTTAAAGGTTGAGCTTGAGGAGAAAGTGCATTATCAGAGTTACAGATTATAAAGACAGAGTTGGTTATGAACATATAAATTATTTGTTACACATGAAATGCGTCACATGATCCATACTTCCGTCTCTGTTGGAAAAGGAAGCCGAGGATCCGGTATGAAGAAGCTTAACCATCCAAACGCACAGAATTGGAGAAAGCTGCTCCTATAAAATACATACGTAACTCATATCATCTTCTAAAATACTTATGCAAGTTATGGAAAACATCGTATAAGGAGTGCAATAGCTAGGGTCACAGAACTGCAATATATACATACTTTTAATATATTGTTACTCTAGTTTCTATTTAATATCAGTTGGTACTGGCCTTCTCCACTTTGTATTTTTGGTTGGATGTTCTGTCTCACAAGTTTCTACTTATCGACTTTCCCTGTGCAACATTTCTCATCGTAAGCTTTTATAATGCGATTTGACTTTATGAAGAGTTTTAAACATCACACCAACCACACCTAACCACTTTACTGTCGAGTTTAGTTTAGTCTACGAGTGAAAAGCTGTCTTGGATTATCTCTGTAAAAAATCTTCTAACGAGCAAGTTTTCATCGTGTTCAGATATCAGAATAAAGTTTATTTTCCTTTCCTTTTTAGAGTTCCTTGGTTCCTTTCTTATTTCGTTGTGTGTTCTGCTGCGTCTGGCTCGTAATAAAAGATGTGAATCTCTCTGAGGAGAAGGAGGAGTAGTAGGAAATAATAATGCAAACCCCATGTGGACCTCGTTAAATGTTCCATACTGAATGACCCTTTATTAAGGAGGAATCTCACATCCTAGACTTTCACATTACTATTCCGCCCAAGCAACTAGCCCATTAAATACCTAATACCCCATCTTCTTCCCATGACAAATGACCCAATCAAATGGACCATCGAAACAATAAAATCTACAACGTCCTAAAACATTCACTCCTAATCCATCTTTACTAGGAGAAAAGTGCTTCGTACAAGAACGTATTTGTTCATGAACAGAATACTTGATGGCTGACTGGTAGAAGTGCTAGGATTGTTCATACAACTAAACTAAACTACAATATATACACAAAAAGGAAATAAATAAAAAGTAGTGCAAAAACATCCATCCTAAGGGCAATAAAAGTGGAAAAGGAAACGGCACATGAGGAGTCACAAAGCGTGATGCAATCAATTGTGGTTATTTACGCGTCCCAAAACACGAGCGATTGTCAGGGGAGTGATTGATAGGACCACTATGAATACAGACAGGCTTTATTTTGACCACTGTGGTGGTAATGGTGGTCACTGACTCATTTAAAAAGATATAGAACCACACTAAATAAAACCAAAATTCTTTAGGCTCTGGTGTCCATTTACTGTTTTATACGATTATTTCACAATTTAACGAGAATCAAGAGTTGATGAATTCCAAAAATCCCAACTCAACCCATTAATAGCCATGAGATAATGGGAGAAGGAATGCATTTTAGGAATAGAAATATCTAATAGGTACTAGGAATAAATGGTGGAAATGGAGCAAATGATTTATTTCAAGCAATGAAATGTGACAATAATGACCTTAATGGCTGGAATGGAATGCGAGGTGTAAACAATAGATGAGTGTTCAATTGAATGATGATAATTCTTAAGAATCTGAAACTATCTCTACAGCCTTTCCCTGTTATTTTGAGGTTCTGTCAGTGACAGTCCAAAAATCATGGGAAAGTAGTACGAGGTAGTAGGAAGTACATTTAGTAAGGTAGGAAGGTATTTGAGGAAGTGGTTGTTTGATCTTGGATGAATTCACAGTTGAACTCGAGGCCAGACTATATGTATCTATATAATGGGATATCATCATCATCATTGTAGAGGAGAGATGACAACATTCTTTGTTTTGAGAAATGACTCGATCCGTAATAATGAGAGAGAACTGAAATAGAAAAGCATTATTATGAGGGATAGAATGCGACTTTGAAAAAGCAAACAGTTCACGTACCACTGTACCACCATCAGCTTGAGAGGACTAGGAAAAAGCTCCCACATAGCAAACAATACAGATGACGAAGTTTAAAAGGGAGTCTTGAAACAAGGAAGCTGGAACCAAAGGCAAAGAACCTCCTCTTCTCGTTTCCCTTGATCTCTTCATAATGACAGATGCAATTCCTGTGTACACAAAGCTCAACTTACATCCATAGTACTTTTCATATTCGAAATTTCTAAACCACTACTACCATGACCATATAACTACTACTACATGTTACCGAATGCCAAAGTAAACCAAGTTAGACTGGAACATGAACCAGTACACTTTAGAAAGTTGGTTGCAATTTTGGCTTGATAGGATTCTCGAATCTCGATTCTTCTTTTTTTTGGCTAGATTTGCTTTAAGCATTCTATATAGTTTCAATTTCACCATATATTTATATAAGAAGGCCCACATGGCCTTTATATAATATTGGTCAGGCCAACCCGTGTTCTCTGGTTGCTTTCGGTAGACTTTCTCCGTCTTGTTGTATTCATTCTCCTGCTTTCCTTTGCTTATGGCAATTTGAACTCTGAGCAGTGGAAGCTGGGGTGGAGGAGACCTTTATTGAAAATTTCGTGGTCTCAAAGCTTTATTGAAAACTTTGTTTGCCTAAAAGTCAAGTCAGTCATATTCTCATTCAAGGCTATTCAATTACTCGCCCTCAAGACACAACCTCTTTTGAATAAAAGGGCAAACCATTCTAGAATTCTATATAATGCAAAGGCTGGTCGGAGTTGGTTATTGAGCTTTTGAATCCAAACGTCCCCTGGAACTGACATTATGCCCAGCAGACGAAACGACTCCCTTTTTAACAGAAAACAGCCAAGTTTTAACTACCCTCTCTCATTTTCCTTCTATTCAAATATAGAAGGACTGTAGGATGAACTAAATTATTTCCATTATTATTTTACTTTTGATTTCTGCCACGAGAAGTATTGCAAATACAAAAGATGCTTCATAGCCTGCAGAGGATACTACATAAAGAGAAGAGTGCAATTGAGTTTCTGTAATTACTGTTTCTGTATATATATTGAAATTGAAGGTTCCAGTATTGGGTTAAAATGTTAGAAAACTCTCTTCTGAAGTTTACATTTCAAAATTCATAGCTTTTGCATTGGTATACGTAACCCTCTTTCATCCCTGAAGACACACTATATAGAAATGTCGGTAGTAGAAATTAACATGCTCCTGGGCAAGTAATTTACATTACGTTCTTCTCTGCTGGCATGTAATATTCATAATGTATTTACTCTTACATTTTGATATTCTACTCAAGTCTAAACTTATGGAACACGAGTCTTCCTCTAATTTGACACTGACAGGTTTGATCGTTCCTTATTATCCCAATTAGGGTAACTTGAACTTTCTCTTAATAAGTTCGCAGAGAGACCTTTATTCTCTTGAGTAAGAAGTTTCCACCAAGTCACAAGTTCATACTTCTTAGCCACCTTCTTAGGTTACTTCTCTTTCCTAAGAGGTTAATAAGGACCATGACATTTTACCTCCAACTTTATTACTGACAACATACCTATATCCCAAGATAATT
Organism: Vertagopus arboreus; assembly: GCA_034698485.1. NCBI lineage: Eukaryota > Metazoa > Arthropoda > Collembola > Entomobryomorpha > Isotomidae > Vertagopus > Vertagopus arboreus. The sequence goes on from JAQGBQ010000061.1 coordinate 5,437, forward strand.
ATGACAAATCTGACACTTGAAGTCCATGTTGTTTGCAATCTCTCTATATATAACTGAAAGAGAAACCAATCAATAAGTTCTTCATTTCCAACCATCCAATTAAATGTAGCTCAGAATAATGCATTGTGTACTTAGATCTAATAGGACAATTATGTTGCAGATGGAAGTAAACTTTGGATTTGCTTTCCACCCAAAGTTTTCCTATTATGTATTTATTAACAAGGCTAATTTGAATGGGATTACGTGTGTGCCTATAATAATCCCAAGGGTAGGCTTGTAATAATAATGTAATTACAATATTGCCAGGTTGAACACGCAAAATGGTGGAGGAGGTTGGTGCCCGAAAAATCCTGTATCCGCAGGGACACGAGACTGGCTTCAGGTAAGTAGAGAAGAGAATATAAAATTTCCGTAATCACGAAACGCATCTTGCTAATTAAAAATCCTTTCCTTCTTAGCTTCATCTTGGCTTCGTATGTGTGCGTGCATATATGTCGGCTCAGACGTTTTATTTTTATTACCATAACGCTTAACGACATTCTTCTAAAATCTTGTACTACGGCATCTTTATACATTACGTGTGTTTTTTGTGTTGCAGGTATCCTTTAATAAGACACACCTGATAAGTGCTGTCCAGGTCCAAGGGCGTTACGATAATGGTCGGGGCCAGGAGTACACGGAAGAATTTGAAGTAGAGTACTGGCGAGAGGGATTCCAAATGTGGAGAAAGTACTATCGGTTCGACGGGAAAAGTGTAAGTCAAAGTCAGAAGCAGCCAGTTGGGCCGACTAATTTATTTCTAGAACAGGCAGGTCACCCGTACTGGAATCTAGTAACAAAAGGGGAAGGCAATAAAATTCCCATTAAGAGACCTCACAACCTCTATCATAGCCCTAACATGTTCGTGTCTCATCCGACCTTTCCAACCTCGTATATATCTTTCTCTGAAATATCTTGAGTGTCTGAGTGTCTCCACACACGGTGCGTTGTTCTATTGCATTAAAGACACCATTTACTTCCTGTAGATTATCGTAGATTTTTTTTTCGTAATACGGCCACTACATAGTATATGGAAAGAAAACTTCTTTCCTCGCTCTAGAAGACTTTAAGTTAAAGTTCCGATAGACCTTAATCATCCAAACGGCTCAAGTGATGCTTTTCTTTCCCAGAGTGTAAATGTGTCTTGAACCATCTTAAGAAATCATTCTGCCCGCAGAACACTTATCCTATTTTAAGATTTAGTACAGAAAGACGAGACTCTATGTCCACAGAAATTAAATCAGGTTGGAGACAAGTTTCTGCTATTTATATTAGGCGTTTCTCTCGTTCTCACCACAGGATTTGATTAAATATCAATTAATTTACTTCCTTCCTTTCTCTGATGGCCTGATAGTTTAATTTCCAAGGACGAAGGTTTAAAAGCCTTACTGGGTATATGCCATTCAAGCGTCGAACGCCTGACAATTAATTTGCTGACGATCTAATAATATTGTAGTCAGTTATCTTAATTGTTTAAATAGTTACTTAATTCAATTTATCTCTAATGGGTTTTTTGTATTCACAGGTATTTCCTGGGAACTCGGATACATCTTCAGTAGCTACGGCTAAACTTCGACCACCCCTTCTAGCTCAGAAAATCAGAGTCCTTCCCTACTCTACTCACAAAAGGACCGTTTGTCTTCGAATAGAATTGCTTGGTTGTATGTGGCAAGGTAATTTATATAATTTTTTTCTAACATGTTCAAAATAGTGCATGATAAATGATGAAAAAGTTAGAAAGAAATGGGTGGGACTGTTTTCAATCATCAATAAAATGCATTTGGTAAATTCTTTTGACCATATAATACCAAGGGACACTCCCACTCCTTACGAAAATGGTTGCATATACCTATATATTACAACTAGAAACTTGTGAGGTTATATTTGAAGTCTGTAAACAATACGATAAAATAATATTTTATATAAACGGCTGGACTGGTGAAAGTAGAGTGAAAGTAAAGAGTGGCACCCACACACGACCCAACAAGTTCAAAATGTTTCTTTACGTGCGGTCACACCAAAAGTCAATACACACTTATTGCCTTGGTCCTCTCTTCCCAGAAACAGAAAGTGTTTTGACTGTGCTAGTATCCGGATATATGTAATGTTTGTATTCTAAAGTACAGAAAACACAAAAATACTACCTACTGTGTGTACAAGAATATATGCCAGAGAAATATAAGTAGGAGCGGAAGAATTGTAAGGGCAAAGAGGATAAGAAAACAAAGACTGTAAAGATGTTCTATACAAGAAGGATTTGATATTAAATACAAGACCATGTGTAAATACTACAATATAATAAAAACCTTGTGTTTTGTGTTACGGTTTCCCATTCTTAAGATACAGATCTTGTATTATGTTAGTAGTAGTATTTTCTATATGTGGTTCAGAAGAGACTTGGAACGTATGATACAACCGAACATGAAAAGTTACCCAAGCATCATAGCCTCTAATTCACTTTTCTTCCAGACAAATGCTTTTCAATTCCTACAAGACGTATCATAAGTTTCCTTCCAACGAACTCCTGTCATATCACTTGTAGCTTGAAAAACAAGAAGAAAAAACACTGCAAAAGCTGAACCAGGAATTTTCAGCTTGTCTTACAAACATACACTATATAATAGTAGAGTAGCAAGATTGCAGCAGTGTGAAGGATTCGGTTTAGACGCAGTACATAATTTGGAATTTCTTCAGTTATCTGACAAGTTTGTAAGACAGTTTTAAGACTTTCAAAACTCTATATATTACAGCTTTCACTTTCTTCCGGGATCCAAACCTCTGAAAGAATGTGGAAGAAAGTTGTGTGGCATTTTCAAGTAAATTTGAAGACAACGATTATTATAAGAGTACAATTGAAGGATATATGTACATATGATATGTTCCAGCAGGCTAAGATAAAATAAAATGCAGCAGGGGCAAGATGCTTTTCGTCTAAAGAGTAAGTAGCCGATGAAAATATCAATTATTTACAGCGAAGGGCCGCATCACATCCAAACCGAGAGATTACAAATCAATAAGTATGAAGAGGATGTGAATCCAAATCGTTAAAAGACGCTTAGCACACAGCTGTAGCTAACCTTCTTAAAGTACTAAGGAGTCACCATCGCCACATAGACGCTAGAACAGCAGCACATCGAGCCTTTATCGATCCGCAAGCATTTTCAACACGCTCAAGGCTTTCTAGGAAACGCATTTTAGGAAGGAAGTGCGTTTTGCTACATTGGCATCACACACCTCTGTAGTCACAGATTCCAAGAATGTATATCCTGAAACGGCGGCTCACACTCCATAGAACCATAGGAACCACATGGTTCGGAGACCCTCTCGGGAAGTGAGCGTCCTGGTAGTTAGTTAAGTGTGATTTACGTGGATAAAACTTTCACTCTCCAATGAATTTACTAAGGATTGCTATTTCCTATCATCCTGCCCAAAATATCCCGGGTAGAACTTTTCACACTTGAATCATCTCGAAGGTTATCTCCAGTCCTATGATCTAGAAGGTCTTCTTTGCTACTATTATATTACTGGTTTCCAAGATATCGTCATGTCCTACCTAACCATTCTGCCACCTCAATTCTCATCGTCCACGTGTTCAGTGAAATTTCTAGTAGTAGTGAAGGCATTTTGTCGCCGAGCCCACTTCCACATTTATCTGAGTTACCGCAACTCAATAACATCTCAAGTAGTTTAAGTTCCCTTTGCTACAATAGTAGGTATCTGGGTTTTATCATAGGAGCGTAAATCTAAATGTTAAAGTTCAGTGGGAGGAAACGAACGGCTATTTCCAGAGAGAATGTTTTCTAATCATGTTTAAAACCACAAAAGCATTAAACATTTTGCAAGGGAAACGTTAGTACTTGACTTTGATGGTTTTGTATATCTAGGACATAACATTGTATTCATCTCTTTGTTGTACGTTTGACGCTTAAGGATCCACGCATATAATGAAAGTTGGTCTTATCCTTGGCTGCAAGAGAATCAGTCCCCATACGAGCATTACTTACTTTATGGTTATGGAAAGGATTATGTGATGTGATGTCTAACTACACTCTGTAAATGTTTAGGTGGTGTCGTGCAGTACACAATGGAACAAGGGGACGTATTTTCGGAGGGGATTTCTCTGCGGGACGAGACGTACGATGGCCAAGGGAGCAAATGGGATCGAAGGGTTGAGCCAGTTGACAACAATGAGAACACTGTCAACATTTTTCATCGACCTGAATTTAACTTAAATGAAATGAACAGCAGTAGTTCCAGCAGTAGCAGCAGTTCCTCCATTTCTAGTATCAGTGGTAGTGAAAGGAGTGGGGAAATGTTGACGAGGGGATTGGGACAACTGACAGGTATTGTAAAACGACATATACAGTAAAGACAGCGTATACTCATACATTTAATTTGAAAATAGATAAAATTGAAGGAGCCAACTCATTCACAATGGACATTGGCTACGGTCTTGGTAAGTTTTAAGGATACGTCTTCTTCTTTATTTTCTATTTTCTTTTTACTCTTTTCCATTGACTCCAGTCTTCAGCCTTCATGGTTTGATGATTCGTGCCTCTAGAATCTAGAGTCTAGAAAATGTACAAATGTTCAATGTCCGACTGTCGTTTGTAGTAAATGGCTAAATCACGTACTTTTCAGCTTGACAGGTTTGACACACAACATTCAATATAGTTCTGACAACATGTCCTTTTACAACTGTATAAGCCTTGGGTATTCCAACCCTAGACTTGAAGAAATGTGTCTAAACGGATGGTGGAAAAAATAGTGAAAAAATAATGTTTACATCATTTTCTATCCCCTTTTTCTTCGTCGTTCCTTGTATATATATTTATGTCTTTATACTTTTGGATACAAAAAAAACTTCTAATCGTTAAACACAGGTCGATAAAGTTAAGGGAAATTATTGAAACGTTGAATAGGAATAGCGTGTGGATAAAATGTCTTCGATAAAGCAAACCTCTAATAACTTCATTATCTTTGTCAACTAGTTTGTATATCAAAATATCAAAATACAGTTTTTGGCCAGCAGAGCTTGGACTAACTTGAAATCGGGGTATAATATATAATGTAATCCGTAGTTATAATTTAACATCGCTGTCCTATAAACAAAGTCTGTGACATTCGAATTTAACTCAATCTCGCTTTACTCTACTCGTATTTTTCATATGCATACAAGATCTAATGGCTCTCTCCCTCTAGAATTCTAGGCTTGTATGTAGTAGTAGATTTCACTATCAGATCGATCTGTGTAGTCGTAACCGTTTCTGCTAAATAAAGGCGTAGTCCAGGTCTCTTAGGCTTGACAAGCCTTACAATTATATTATACAGTCAACAGTAGCTAAATAGCTATATGATGCAATACATTGCTGTAGTAGAATGTAGACAATTTTGGAAGTAGGAAGTTGGCTCGTGTAGGTAATAGGATAATAGAATGTCTAGCACATGTTTTTTGGATAAGCCAATTCCCCTGTACATTGTACATGCATACTTTACTCCAAGAGGAAATTGATTTATATGCATTTACATATTAATTGCTGCCTTTCCTCGCACTCGCACCTACAACAACCTCACAACTACCAACTTCTATCAACCCTTTCACTCTTCGCCAATTACACAAGCATAGAAGCCGTGGATTCCACAAAATTAGAGCTATACATGATCTAGTAGACTCTTCTCCCCCTTTGATATCGCCTAATCTTTAGATTATTTAGTTACCCACAGAAAGTTGAAATGAAAGCCAAAAATTCAAGCAAAACTAGTAATTACGTGGTATCTATATGGTTTTAATATCTATTTAGATAAAACACATATCTATTTAGAACGCATTTGGCAGAAGTTATAGTGGAATGAAAAGAAACAGAAAGTTTATGCAGGGTCATTAGCCACGTATTATAGCCACATCATACATATATATCATTAAGATTGTGGGATTCAGAGGCTAGAGAAATAATTTGTATTTTTGAAATTGAATCTTTTTATTATAATATCCTTTGAGATTAAAGGGACTTTGTTAGACTTGTTCACATGCATAAAAAATCTTTTACGGCCCAGAAGACACAGAGGGAAAAGTAAAAAGAATGAAAAAAGGATGGTAGGGTAATGGTAAAAAATACAAGGTATGAGATCGAGAACTAGTAGTTATGAGTTTTGTGGTTGTAAAATGCAGTAGGGAGCCTGTTAACTAAATGGGAATCATACGGAATGAAAGGGAATGAGGAACATAAGATTGTTATGTGGAGTATAAGCAAAGTAAAAGCTTCTAAAGCTTGGAAAACAAAAAAACTCTGAATGAGGGCGAATCTTCAATACCAAATGTGGGTTGTAAACATGAAAAAACAGAGAAGTCTACCTATATAGCTTTGGGAAAAAGTTTTGTTTGTCCATATAGCAAACAGTCATACAATACTTTACTATATATTGATGTATCTCGGAATAGTGTGGGTAAATTTTTCAAAGGGTAAGGGCTATGTAAGCAAGCAAAGAGCAAACGACAAACAAGACTCGACGATAAAGGAAATGAAGAGTTGTAGATATTTGTATAGATGTACCTCTGTGTCTAGAATATAATTTAGAAGAAAAAGTCAAAGGGACAGATAGGGAATATTTAGGGAGAAAGTCGTGGGGCTAAATCTGGTTCTGGAATCCGTTGTTTTTCTTCATTCTGTTTAGTTAGCCGATTGCTGGTGGTGGTGGTGAGTATCACGTTGCCAACCAAACACACCAAGAGACAAACGAAATGGGAAATTAAGTCTCTGTTAAAAAGCTGAAAAATGAGAAAGGAAAGATATGCATTTTTGATCGACCAACTCCACTCGTTTTCTTTCCCTTGTCATTTCCATGCATTTTCCCTATCCGCACAATTGCCCAAACCAAGTCAAGTCAACGAAGGAAAAAAAAACAAACAAAAAGTTTTTTCTTCCATATTATTCTGATTCTCTTCATTACAGAGCTGTGTGGAAGTAATATTTATTTCCACATTTCGTTATAGCTCATTTTCATGTCTGTTTGTCTGATATTGGATGCCTCTTTCTCTCTTTCAGTATTCTAAGTCGACACAGAAAAAAATATTCCTGCTGATTACTTTACGCAAGTCTTTCCGAACTTTTTTTTATCGCCGTTATTATGGGAACATTTCTTCTTCCTTGATGCTAATGCCTAGTTATTTACTCTGACATCGATCAAGGAAAATGTCAGATGTGAAACCTAGTATGTAAATGCATGACTGTTTATCTCTTTGCCAGAGTATGACATATTGTTAAATGTTAGTTTACGCTTTATTAAAATGAAGTATCCTTATACTCGTTATATAGAAAAGACTTATTTGTATCGAAGAAAGTTGGCTCGTTTGAGTTTCAGAGTTTATTTGTGTTTTGGATTTTCATTTTCTAGTCACCAGTTAAGGTAGTTATGAGTTTGTCTGAGAAGTTAATATTTTTGGTGGAAGTTGGAAGGTACATAACTTCAAGCTTTGTAAGAGTCACTTGAAAAAAGCTTTTCATTCTGTTGGTCATTTGTCAGTTGGGACTGGCATAGCCCATAGCACGACATCCGGTTGGCACTCGCCCATACATAACTAGCTTATCTCACCTTCCCAGATTTCCCTCCTTGTCAGTTATATTGCCTGTGAATGAGCCCCCTGCTACGGACTTGTCTTAACTCCCGGCGTGACAGAAAAAAATCCCTACTTTGCGTGTAGTTTATATGACAATTTTATGCAAAGTAGGGTTTATTATTCCCACAAATCGCATGCTGTACAAATTAGTCTCAGAATAGAAATCGGATTTCTATCTGACTTCGAGTAGTTTTATTAGCTTTTATAGTAATGTATTGTAACGTAGTAAGATAAATGTACCTTGATAACGTTGATAATTTAATACAATCAGTACTTACTTGAACGATGCATTTGCATTTTATACAAATCTACACGAGGACATGAGAGAAATGGGAACTGCATTAGCCGTGTTCTTGAATCCAGATTTTTGAAGAAGAAGCCAACGGGTTTGTTCAAGGTGTATAAGGGTAATTTGACGAGAAAAATGTGATTGGTATGAAGATATAAGAAAGGCTTATCTCTCAACTTTATTAGTAACAAAGTAGGAAGTGGGTGTAGGTAGTAGTAAAAGTAAGATACACGATAAGAGACGACGACTTATTTGGGAATAAAGCCCTGAGGCAACGACGACACGATCGAATGAACGACTTGTTAAAGGACTGAAGTGGAGATTGGGAAGAAATGAAAGGAAATGAAGTGAAGCAAAAGAAGATGAGGTTCTTGAGAAGGGAAGTTGTCTTATTCCTGAAAATTTACTCTTACATATAAGACCCTTAAGGATATTATTAAAGATAGAGTGACTACATATACATGTATATTTTAATAGTATCTACAGATGAGTCTGGGAAATTCCAATGAAAAAGAGTTCACAACCGAATTGTGTTTTAACCAAGTAGGCATATCGGAATTCTTGATGATAGTAAATGATAAGGCAAGGTGGTCGAATGTAGTAGGCACATAATAATACAAATAATAATACTACCAGTCCACTTATTATCCTTGCAGAGGATTCCTTATGGAGTGCACACTCCAAGACTCTACTCCCTCTAATTATTTCGGTTAAGTGGGTAATGCTTTTGAAAGTGAGAGGATTCTTTACCTTCTGCATCTGATGGTTAGAAAACGAGAAATCTCCCTTTACATACGCGTTGCCACCGAATGAAAAAATAAAGCTGGATTGGGGTTGACTCTCTAAGAAATTTATAAATACATTTTAGTATACAGCTAGCATATGGAACTCCTCATTGTAAAAATAATTAGAGACATGTTTCTGCATGAAATCTTCCCGTGAATAGAAAAATCGACAGAGTTTTATTTACCCTTGAGTAATAGGGAATTGAATTGAAAATTGAAATTTAGTAGCAGCATGGTTATCAACAGCTTCCTGTTACACCGGCTAGGCTACAAAAACGAAAATACATGAAGAATAAGGACTAAGGGAAGAGGCTACATTTTATACATTATAATTTGGTCCTTCTAATCCACTTAAGCCAGCCTCTCTTTGAATTATAGCAAAGTATTCTCTTCAAGTAATTTAGTAGTGTGTTTCTAAAGAGAAGAGGAGAGTAGCATGAGCTGTACCACTATATACACCTCATTAGCCATCCGCATAGATCTTCAACTCCAATGAACGGAAATGCGTCCCTAAATAAGAGACATCTCCAATCTCTTACTAACTCTTGTTGGTGAAAGTGGGAGAAAGTCAAGGATGTTTGTGTTTCTAAGCAAAGCCGTAGAATTAACTTTCCTTTCCACAATAATAAACTATAATTTGGATTCTTGATGTTTTCAAAACAAGTATTATAGAGATTGTGACTTTACCTCGTTATCCTTGTTATGATGATTTCGATATTTTGAAGCAAACTTTTAAATATATAATCTCTACTACTACTACTACTACCCCAGTATTTTCATTCGTCTGTTCTCTATCTTGTTTATTTTTTTAGTTTAAAAAGATTTGCGAAAATTGAGTTGTTGTTGGCTTGTGAGTGTTGAACTGGAGTTTGTTATGATTTATTTATGGTACACTAAGGCTAAAAGATGAATGATTGAGGGATGGATAAAGATGAGAAATGTAATGAGTTTTGGTGTCGAATTTTTATTCATCTTATAGGAAATGGATGGGTTGGATGGAAAAAAAGAGACGAAGGCAAGGATTGGGTGGAAATTCTCTTTGAGTTTGAACAAGTCAGGAAATTTACTTCTATGGACCTCTTCTCAAATAACTACCCTACTAAAGGAGTACAGGTAAGAAATCTTTGAAAGCAAACCGGCTCACCAAGTTTTTTATTTCGTTTTTTTTTTACTACTAACATAAGTATAACAACAGCACAATATCACAAATGCTCCAGATTTGGGATCATTTTTACTACCTTTTCTTATCTCGGAGGAAATAGTGATACTCAATACGGGCAATTTAAAATCGTGCTATATTGTTCTATGGGCAATAGAGAATTTATATGAGAGCTAGAGCATATAGAGAGGCATTTAAACCAGTAGGAGAAAGGAAACGCAATCCTTTTTCTCACATATCGGCTCATAACTCTAAGTAAATTGGCCATAATGTAAAATTTAATATGTTACTAACTCAAGTAGGTAGAAAGATAGACTCAAGACTTCCATGTAGAAGAAGCAGGTAGACTTATTCATAAGAGGGAATGCTCAGGCCTTCAGCTACTTAAGAATGATTGTGCTCCAGTTCATATATGTGATGAACTTTGCAATTCCGGCTGTTTAATAGATAGATACCCGGAGGAAGGAGAAGAACAAAGATATATTCTGTACCCACCCACGAATGCTACTGAATTAGTAAAGCCAGCATCCATTCATAGAACCAGTTGTATTAATAGCTCCATATTCTATGTGTTCTGCTCCAGCGGACATCGAACAGTAGGAAGTAAAAGCGAAGCGTAATGCGAGATTGTCTCAAAGGAATCAACCTCTGAATGCAATTTCACCTGATTCTAACTTATTCATCATTCCATCCGTACATTATATACTTTCTCTTCTTTTTACCTTGGATACACATGGGAAGTTGGAGAACAGTTGTATTTTTTAGATTGTATATATGTAGTATAGGTATATCTTGAAGAAAGGTAGGCAGTAGCCGAGAGCTCTATAGATTCTAGGTATCTATAGTTTATGTTGGTTTATGTTCTAATGGATGTACAAACAAAACGAGAAATATTCCCACATTTGCAATATTTACTTTCCCATACAAGGGCCATTCTATTTTAACTGAGGCTAGGAAGGGAGAGGGAATTCATTACGAATTTCAGAAAAGAACTCCCTTGTGGATTGTGATTCCGTAGATTGTGTTCTATTTTCTATTTTATGTTTACATCCACATGCCATTGAAACAACCTGCATTTTATTCTGTTTTCATTGGAGACCTTGCTTGGTTACTGTAAAATCTCGACCCTGTTGGGGACTGAATTGTTCAACTCTAGTTTCACATACATACCTTTGCGTATTTTTTTGTCCGGCCGATTGAACCCAACAACTCACTGTTGCAGTATGATTTTTCAATTTCAGATATTTTCAAGAGCCAAAGTGTACTTCAGTCTTGGAGGGGTACATTTTAATGGAAGACCTGTGACACACGTTCCAAATGTGGAAGTCACTCATGACTACGCTCGCAACATTACCATTTTGTTGGAAGAAAGATTTGCAAAATTCATTCGCTTACATCTCTACTATCGGACACCGTGGATCGTCCTTGGCGAAATCTACTTTAATTCAGGTAAATATTTTCTACCATATATTTCTTTGTTTTTTTGGTACAAAAAATCCACGTAATAAATGAGGTTATGTAGTAACAAATATATCAATCAAGACTCTATGCATTCAGCATTAAAATGAACAATGTATTTTGAAAAAATGGAAGATCTCTCTTCCTTGTTTTTCTGTCCGTGATCCACATAGCTGAGCATGTTATTGGTTTGCATCTGTCTGTCCCTGAAATTTTTTATATACTTCTTCGTAGAATAAAATACAACGGATTGACAAACTGGGTCGCATTACATCAAACAATCCCAATTCTTTGGAATTTGAAATGACTGCTGATTTTGCAAGCTATAATGTCATATTGAAATGTACCCAGTAGAAAGCAAGCAAGTATTCCAGCCAAGCCACAGAGTAGTGGTCTACTATTCTCGGTTACTATGCATGAGAGATCAAGTGTAAGGAATTCAGGTGTGCTGAGAAAAACAAAATATTTGAAAAGGGACATGGATATCTTTACTAAAGAAAGACAAATGTGAAGAAACCCAAAAACCAAATAAGAAAGGAGCATTTTGATGTCTTATTCTTTTCTGGGGATATTTTGCATTCGGAATTCTGCTGACTTTTCAAGACATGCATGTAATACATATTAGATTTACACAGAACTGAAAACAAATCAGCAAGACGGCTTTCTCGCTCTATCTTCTTTCTCAAATAGGCACCATAACCAATAGTTATAAAGCTGAAATACCCAAGCATCTACCTATTTACCATGAATACCATCACGATGCATCCACATCAACTCGTTGTTCTAGAGGGATGTTCAGCTTATCTATACCGGGCTTATAAAATAGATGTACTATTGTATAAATAAGCTTTGTACTAAGCAAAATGTGTGCATGAATTCAAACTTAATTGAACATCTGCAGTTATATTAGAAAACAAGAATCTTGAAACTACAACGAAAGTTTTGGATACAAATTCTATATATAACTTCTTCTGTATTTCTTTAAGACTGTAATCCAGAAAACAATATTATTAATGCTACTTCCTGAATATGAAAAATGCTGAGCTAGCATATTTCATGGAGATATTATGGGATTTGGAAACAGGAGGAAATTATGAATATTTCATTTATCCACTTTCTTCGTTTCTTGAAGAGACCACCACCGCCAGTCGTCGTCCTTCCAGCCAATCTAAAACAAGCCAAGCCATTCAGAGAGAATAAAGGATAGTATTGTTATCCCGGTTTGTTCTTTATCGTTTAACTACCCGTGTACTCGTCGCACTTCGTGTGTATGAATTTGTGAAACGGCCTTATCAAATTGTTTCTTTTATGGCTCAGTATGGGCGAATTCTGCATTCATGTTTTTGTTTTTCATATCTTTAGCCGTCACACACAGTATGTGAATGCATAACTACAGATTTTCCCGATGGGCCTACCCACATACAAATTTGGGTTTCAAATAAAAAATACAATGCAAACCGAACTGAAAAGGATTTTCATGAATATCATAGAATAAACATTAAGATTAAGAATCCAAGAATCAAGATTTTGTGAGCTGAGGTGTAAGAAAGCAAACAGTGAACCTAGCATATTTACCTCCAACTTCTAAATTTTTTCTAAATTTCACCAAGTGGAAGGAAAAATTAATGAAATTCTAGTAACGTCCATCGGTTGAAAGTAGGGCAGAGCCAAGCTTCCCAAAAGCAGGAGAAAATTACTTCGAGTCTGGCCATGCATACCCAGTTAAGCATGATAGTTATGATTCTAGGACAACCCTATATTAGAACATTGTGCATAGAGGTGTAATGAGAGGTGGTGATATGATGATTCTCAATTTGGGACGCTTGGTTAGCTCTCAGCCAGAAGTAGAAAAAAAATCTAGGATATAGAATAGAATGAAATGAAACAGATGAGCAAAATGCCTCTCTTCTGACTCTCTCCTATCTGCCTTAAGCTATAAAGTAATAATGTCAGCATGCAAAATCCTGAAACTAGGGACTCATTCGAGAGAATTTTTATGAGACGAAATCATGATTTGAGAGAGCTCGTTTTTTGGATTGAGATGAGAGCTGAGAATGGAAAAGTACTTTCTCTTGCTCTAATTTACACCGAGGGATATAAGTACCTACTAGTGATATGTTCTTGATTCTTGAAATGCAGACTTCTTTGGGAAAGTAGCAGGCAATGCAGTGGAGACAGACAGGTAGAAGTAGATTGTACTAGAGAATTGTGCAGATCTACGATTACATAGTCCTGAGGCACTTGTATGCATGCATGCAAAAGAGGGATGGAGATAACGAGTAATTCTAACATTTCAAACATTACAACCAAAAACCACGGAACCGAGTTTAGAAGCAATCTCCCCTTTTCTACGAATCCGAATTAAATCTCTTCATTCTTTAGACTCCCGAGCATCATCATAAGCATCATCATCATGATCACAGAGAAGAAATTTTTAGAAAGTTGTAGACATAATGTTATAATATGCACATATTATAATATACATCCACCATGTTTACTTCAAGATGAGCTCCATCAGTTTTGTTATGCATGCAAGACCAGAGGTGGGTGTATTAGGTATATGTATGTAGATATCGTATGGTGGAATGATACGAGATACGTAGGAAATGGAAAGTAAATGGAAAAATCTTGGTTGTTGTCTACAAAATGAAGATTTTTGTTCCACGATTTCTCATCAAAATGTATCTCGCTTGTGAGTTTGTGAGATTTTACCTGGCTATTCCTATACATATGTAGTTGCTCAGTACACTTAAAAGGGCTATCTCTTAGCGCTCTGCTCAGAATTTCACTTTCTTTTCTTCTAAGTAAAAGTAAAATTTGCATTATTTCGGCATAATAATCCAAAAAAAAATTCCTAAACTCTTCCTGGACCGTATGGCTAAAAGTCTGTACATACAATCCGTGTTATATAGCATTGAGATTTCCAGCAGGATCAGTAAATTCTTTGCTCATGCCATGCTTTAGAAATTCCTGTAAAAAGTTTTACACAGGTAGATTATGTTTTTATATTAAAATCTACAAGCTACTCAGCTACCTGCCTAACCTATGCATGACTGGGTGCCGTTAGTTTTATAAATAGTTTAATACTACGCTCCATGCTGGTATTCTTTCATTTCAAACATACGATACAAAACATACGAGTAGAACATTACACGAAATACAATCTCCATATAATAAAACTCCCAAGATTCAACTAACTATCCGTGAGTTGCCCATACTCCATAGTTAATGCTATTGGATCTTTATTTAATTAAAAACACGATCTTCAATGAATTTGGGACACTTTTCTTCTTTCACGACTTTTTTCCCGTCTTCTACACTTTTACAGAGCTTTTAGAGTCTTCTTGTGTAGAGAAACTGGGGCTGTCTTCACGCTCATGTTACTTTTTGAGCCAAAAACAATCTATTTCTATTTACTATTTACCAGGGAGTCAATCCCCTAATTCATCTCAAAATATTCTGAGACAAATGTGCTCCCAGAGAGTCTTTTAGGATTAGCTGGGACTTTTTCTTCCTCAAATGCCGATTTCCCCCTTATTCGGTTCGTTCAACTTCATAAAAGTTTCGTAGTTTCTTGTAAAATGCAGGGGAGAATGTATTCGAAATGAACCCTAGGACATTCTGCATTATATTTAATACGAATAGAATGGTACAAATAGTTTTTGACTACATAAAGGGGGAACCCTACAGTGTTCTTTCAGCTCGTTTCCATATAATATTTCCTACATCGTTGATGATATGATGTGAACGAGAAGGGCTCTTCGTCGTGTAATATTGTACAAAAGAGAAAGAGGGAAAGCCAATATCAATTTACTTGCTCAATAAGTTTCACCCCTATCAATGTCGTTTTTGGGTTTTGCTAGATTACCCAAAATGGATAAGCAGTTGTGGCTGGATTTCCATAATAATCATATAATGCGAAACACAACGACACTTTGATATGACATGGATAAGTGGTTACTGACTAGAGGCAGGAGACAGTGGGGATGAGAGACTGAGACGAAGTGAACTGACTAGGTTCACTCTGTTTTCTGTCCTAAGTGTTTAAGTAGATTAGTTGGTTAGATAAACATTCGAGTCTTCCTGTCTCATCATCTCTCTCACACTCAACTATCTCCGTTATTACACAATACCAGCACCACTACTAGAACCAGCCAATTCTGTTCGTTTAGATTCATGAATGTGATAGTCAACCAGTCTTTTCATCTTCAGCTTTACTAACTTCACACCCATCATCAACATGCAATCTAGACCTCCACAAGAATAGCATTCTTGTCTTCTATTCTTGTGTTCTGTTCTAGTGGCAAGATAAATTAAGATGGCTTATTATTATCTGATATAAGTGGTTGGTCTCGATTTTCTTGTAACTTGACTTGTTTTTCCATAATCTTATATAAATACTCGTAAATATTATCACCCGTAACTAATCGACTTAAATGCCCAAGAAAGCTCATAAATCTTCTATCCTTTCATAGGAATTTTGAAAAGACTAGACATGTAAAGGGTTACTCTTACATAATTAGTCCAAGTGCTTGATCAGATATTCGGGCAGTTATTTCAATTATAGGTTTTCGTTTATTTCACGATACTATCAGTACATAGATAAACAGTTTAGAGGGTTATTAAGTTTGTAGATAGTAAGCTTGTTATTTCCTCTATCGGTCATCGTAGTTAAATGTTATTTGTCAAAATATTTTCCACTCGAGTTTGTCAACAACAAAACCTATGCAAATAAAAGCGAGAGGGATTTACGGAGGCTAATTGCAGTATTTTTCGTTCGATACGGTAGATACCCGGTTATTTTATGTAGTTGGTTCTATCCCGTATTGATCAATTTAATAAGCGTTTTCCAATCGGGAGCATTGATGATTGTATTGATAATAGTCTTTTTGTGCACAATAGTTATTACCTCCTAGACTGAATTGAAGTTGTTAAACTTTAAATGATGCAAAGGTAGATATTAAATAGTTCTTCTAGTCTGGGTATTTCATCCATCCGTTGCATGTTTGTGCTTCCTTGAAAACCTTGCAGGGATTCAATATTATTATTATATCTTATATTATTATGTTCATGGTGAATGGTGATAGAGGATGCTTTGCATACTTATTTATTATGAATGTTCTCTTTCTTTGTGTGTATTATTCTCATGTGTTCTGGGGGATATGAATGTTGAATGTAAAATAGCATCTGTCTTTAAAGGTATATAGATATATGGACTGCAGGTTGGTTTGGTTGCTGAGCTGGTTGGCTGTACCCATGGAATGGAATGCAAAGTGAAAGTGACGGGTGAAATAGTGAAGAGGTCTATTGTACTCCAAGGCATTATTCAATATTGTATTGTATTGAGTGGAAAGGAGGAAGTCGTAGCTGTGCATCACATCAAATTGATGCATACCAACCACTTACATGCTAATGGTACAAAAGAGAGAGCAGACTGAGGTAGAAAGTCTAAAGAAAGGTAGTAGTGCCAGAATAGAGTGAAATCCAGTCCTTAGGAAACTGAACATATAAATATATGAAATGAAGCGAATGGAATGGCTTTAGGAAATTCTTTATTGAATCTCCTCTCTTTTTTCAGAGATTGCAGAGGGAAACTACACGGTAGAGCTGGGACCAGATGCCCAAGTGGATTTCCCTGACACTCAATCGCCTTTGGAAATAGGTAAGCTGGCATTTGTATAAATGTATAGAGAGAGAGATTCCAACTTATCTACCTATATAATCCGTATCACTAAATACCACACACAACAAGACACTTTCACGAACCTGTGTGCTATCATACTTGGAGTAAAGTGTGATGCGCGCATCCGGAAATCCAAAACGGAAGGATCATACATTCATGCATATCTTCCTCTTACAACTTATTTACCTTCCATTTTCAATATAACTCGAATTCTGTCGAAAATCCTATGTGAATTGTATGGAAACTGAAGATACGAATTTTGCAAGATTTTAGATTTTTGTTGCTTCAAATCTTATCAATCTAAAATTCAGTTCAAATTAGTGTATAAAATATCTACCGCATTAGGCTTAGGTTACAACCATTTAAAACATTTATAACCAGTTGCATCAAAAATACTTGGAACAGAAATAACTCAATTCTGATGTAATGAAGCCAAAGCACGGGCTGAAGCTAAACATACATACATATATTTAATCTTTAATCACTAATGAGAATATAGTATACCGAGACCGACAGCCTTGTAATAATTTTCTCTGTTATTCTAAGCGAGTTTCCATGCTTCTCTTATTTAGCAGGATTCATAGATTCAAACGGTAGAGTAAGTTAGTGTTTAGTAGAGAAGGGGACACACACAGAGTTCACAGAAGTAAGGAGGGTAGAGAAAGTAACATTAGTCTTATCTGTATACACATCTGATATACTGGTGGTGGTTTGTTGGTTATCTAGTAAATAGGAAAAGTTGGGGTTGGGCTGAACAATATTGCTAATGCAGGGGAGGATGTTTACATAAATGTGTATTTTTATGTGTGACAGGAGACTTGTCCAACTCAATGGTGGAGACGGTGGTGGGGATCATATCAGGATTGATACTACTTGTGGGTCTCGTAACCGGATTAATTATATGGATGAGACGAAATGGACGTTCCATTTCGTCAGCCTTCCAGTTTCACACTGGTGCCTTTCCCTTTCCATGGAGAGCCAACTGGAGCTCAGTCCCCACGCACATTGTCACTCAAACCAACCCCACAACTGAAGGGGTCAAAGTAAGTCCAAAAGTAATAAAAAATACTTTTATCACAAAACTCTTGATATGTACCAATCTGTCATTCCTACACAGCTCCATTCATCCATAACAATTGAATCACCTGTACAGCCTACAAAATTTAGAGTAGGTTATAAAGAGAAGTAAAAAAATAAATGCTACTGACTTGTAACTGTCCATCACATTTACTATCTTCGAATCGTAAATATTTAGGGCAGTTGGTCGTTAAACCTTTAAACGTTTGTAGCTTATCTATTATAGTTAGATATTTGAACAGGTAAATAATTTCTACATCTCTCATGCAATTTCTCTATTTTTCAAAACCTGTCTAAAAACAGTCAAAACTTGACCATTTATTATTACGATACACGGAATGGTTTATAGGAATTCATTTCATTCCTCGAAACCATTTGTATTCCTCATTGATAATGACGCACATACAACAGGGAAAGCTTTTACGCTTACATACGAGTACAAATAACACAAACCCCTATTCTGTGTGTTTGAATAAGGAAAATGATATTTATACTAAAGTAGATAGAGCTGCCATGTTACTCTAGATTTGTATGTGTTGCTCTGCTCAGTTCGTATTGAGTAATTGTGTGAGAGATGAAGGGATTTTTTAGAAAGTGGAATCAGGAATGATTTTGAGAAATGATGATGGTTTTAAAATATATGGAGTTAGCAACGAAATCCGGGCAGCTCAATACACACAAGAACTGTCATTTGATACAGAGGAAAGAGAGAAAGGCAGACAGGGCTCGAGTTGTTCTATTTGTACGAAACACTAAGGGAGTTATGGATGGATGGACAAGGAGAGTAGGAAAATAGTAAATGGATGCATTATATATACTTTATGAATACTGAATTCAGACATTGTATTACTTTCTGTGTTACACCCAAAAAAATAGGATTTGCTCTTAACCCTCACACCTTTGAGTAATGGTGGAGGCAACACGGTCGTGGTAAATGGTGACTTCAAAGCCCATAATCCGCCCGCATACACAAATGGAACTGTGTCCACTAAGCACTCTAATGGATTGCAGCTTCAAGGTACGGTACCCGAATACTACTCACTTTTCTCCCTTCACCCTCTGCTTTCTTTTTTTCCATTTGACTTTTTTTAAGTTTTTTTTCCTCTGAACTTTTTATGATGTTACCTATTCCTTCTCGTTTGTAGTTTGTTAGTAGGGCTAGTTGTGTATTCCACATTTTGAATATCACTCTGTCTCTTAGAGTTCACTCAACGAGTCAACCCTGTTTGTCGGTTTGTCGTCTCGTTTCAAATCCTGTGGACATGTATTGTATGGAATCTAAAAAGAGAACCAAATTCCCTAAATATTGAATTGAGCATGCAATGTATAAATAGGAACGGGGTGCTTTGCTTTGGATATAGAACATTGGATCTGAGGAAGTAGAGGAGGCAAGAGTGTATATAAGGAGCAGACGAAGCCAATTTACAATGTACTTCTCTAGTCGAATATTACTTTGAGACTGCATTTCATTTCATACATATGGAGCACGTTGAGCACGTAGAAGTACCCAATTCAAAGAAGAAGGGTCCGTAGTAGTATGCCAGACAGAGCTGGTATGGCTAGCAGCGAAACTCAAAAGTCAAAAGGACTTTTTTCAACTATACATTCTAAATTCCACACTACACTCTCTTTCCTTTATATTTCTTTGCTTTTTTTTAAAAAAAAAAAAAAAGTAAGAGTAACATCGAGCCATATATTTGGCCGACACCAAAATAAAAAACACCAGGGTAAATGGACTTGCTCATATCTCGATTCTTACTTTCCCTATAAAATGTAAGGCTTTTATCCTTTACTCTTTCCATTGGGAGTCAAACATTCTGGACGAGCCTACAGTCCAGAGTCCAGTTTTTTTTTCTCCTGAATAACAAAGCGGTTGAAAAAATACTGGAATAAATCGATTTCAGAGAAAGCTTTTACAATATAATATGTAGAATAACTAAAGGATAGAAAGCTGGACAAAATCTTCTACTCTTCGAGGCTGTATGGAAAGAAAGCAAATTTAAATTTGCATGCATACAAGAAGTTAAGTCTTCTTGTGTAGGTTTGCTTTTCTAGGATTTCTACTACCATAGAGGTTTGACGAGAACCCAGATGAGACTGACTACAGTAAGTAAGGAGAGAAAGTAGCAAATCCATTCAATTTCTTTTTCAGAGAACAAACAAACTTACTTAGTTACTTATGCTTTCGAATTCAAAGAAGCTAATCAGATTTCCTTTGTTTCTTCTTCTCTGCTGTCTCGCTCTCTCTCTCTCTCTCTTTCTACTACTACAGACAGAGCAAAGCTCGGAAGTTAAGTTTGCAATGTTGTTTGCATGCAAAAAGTCTTAAGGAGAAAAAAGTATAATAAAGTATGAGAAGACTTTGACTACATCCCATCCGTCCCTTCTTAAATAAAGAAGGAGCTTTGAGCAGCTGACAGCAGAGTTTAATACTCATTAATCTCAAAAGTTGGTTGACAAAAGTTGGTCACGAAAAATAAGCACGTTGTCCTGTCTTACCCTTACTTTCTACTATCTTTGTATATATCAAGTAAGAAGGGTATGTGTTTGTCTTTAGGATGAGACAATATTTTGGCCCCCTGAGAGATCCCAGTGATCAGTTCACCTGCTGGGATTTACACTCTTCTACTAGTAGACTTACTAGGACTTTCACTCTAGATGTGTATAATACAAACAATGGTAGACAAACGGTTTGTACATGAATACAGCTCTTATTATTTGTACTGCAGGCTACATATCCACACACAAACAGTGTGAAAAGTGTAGTCGGTTTATAACATACATGTGTGGTAAGACTACTATATAAAGCATTATATGTGTGAAGAATGGGAAGGTAATATATTGTAAGTGTGGAAAACAGATTAGAGGGTTGGTCGGCGTTTTATCACTAGGGAGAAATTTACGAGACAGGATGTCATTCTGATGTGTCAGAATTATTACATGTTGAGTCTCTTACTTTTCTCTACTGAACTTTCTACTACCCACAATGTATTACATACTACTGCACACACAACAACAGTTTAGAGCCACGAACCCTCGTTTAGTATCCTTAGTTAGACTTGGAACTACATGGGACGATGGATTTGATGAAGTGTGTGACCCATCTGAAGAAATCCATATGCAGAATACAGAGGAGGCAAGACCCTAGCCAACTTTAGTAAAAGACTTTTCCTGCTAGAGAGACTGTTTAAGGAATGTCGGATTTATGCTGGAGAAAACTTTCCTCCTCATCATTATCTCCCTAGTGTCCTTAGTCTCTTATATTAAAAGCGCACAAGGGCAGAAGGATAGTATACACGTAACATTATATGATTATGATCCAAGCATTAAAAGTGTTTGTATGAGAATAAATGATGGGAAAGACAGGGTCGTCGGAGTAAATTTCCACAAACCTGAAAGAAGAAGAAAAAGCTCTCCTTTTTGCATTCAAAAAGAAAATGTTATATAGGATTGGTCGTTAAAACCACCTGGCGAAAATGAGATGAGATCCGCCTCTTCTTCTTCTCTCTCGTCCTTTCTTCATAGCAAAACTTTCCCTCTTTAGTCCATACACAGTCAACTCTTGGTGGGTATATAAACACTTTAAAATATATAGACAAGATTTTTTGATTCACTTTCCCCAAGATTTTAAATAGCTCTTATATTACTATTATAATAATGTATGTTGGAAGTTGAGGCTTTATATCGTATAGCTTACATTTCCAGAGATTCCAGAGACTATTCAGAAGACTGACTTGGTTTAAGACAGATGGGTTGGGTAAGAACCACCTTTGAATTCAATCTCGAAAGATTCAGAGTGACGCTTCCAGTTTAGTCCAGAACTGTTCTGGAGATATATTATATTCCTTACACTTTTAGACTACATACCAACCTTGCCATTACCATCACCATCAGCCATTATTTATGATTTCTAGGAAAATACTTGGAGAGAGAAAGGTGGAAGTAAAAGGGAGAGTGAGTGAAAGGTAAAATTGGTTTGAGATGGATGGGATGGGTTGCCTTTTTGGTTGTCTGGGCTTTGAGGCTTTGAGGTTCTGTGGTTAGAATTTGGAATAAGGAAACGATAAAGTAAAGATTTAATGAGAGAGAAATCAGTCCATATTTATCTCTTAAATTTAACTCACCCAACCTGTTCCCTCGATCTGTGTGAGGGAGTCTTTTACTGATGGATTTAAACAAGAAACTGAATTTAAATCTCCGCTATCTTTTATCTTTTGGTTATCTTATCCCATTTTTCTGAAAGCTTTCTCTCACCCTTTCATTCTTCTTCTTCCTTTTTTGCAAATCCAAAGGGAAAGGCAACCTTAACTCAATCCTTGAAACGTTGGAAGTTGGAAGGCTTCCCTCTAAATGAAAATTTACATATCTCTCTCCCAAGACATCCTGACTTTCAGAAAGACAGTACAATTTATCATGTAACATATTTTACAATAGACTCCCCTTCCTATTTAATGTTGGTACATGAGAATATTATATTCCTTGACTTATTGCTTACAGTTTCATTCTGTCTGAGGCTTTATTCATAAAGATATTGCTTGTTTTCTCTAAAGTCAGCATTGTTTAAAGTAATCTCAGTCTCTTCCGATGGGTTTAAAATGCTTTTCTTCTCCATGTTCTGTTCTGGAAAACAACATTGGAAGAACCCTGAAAAAGTATGTTTTAGGGGATTATAAAATGTTTTTGTAAATATTAATACAAGAAGGGGAATTTTTGGCTATACCACTAAAGAGAATTGTTTTACGATTTAGAGAAGCGTCTATTTCATAACATGTCTTATATGCTAGAGGACAAAAGCACATTTTGTAGACTATCAATCACAATTGTCTGACTTTTTCAATATAAATTACACTCGTGTGCCGTATAATAATTGATCAGATGGGATCCTCTCGACCTATACGGAAGAAAAATGACTTTTATGTACGGCATTTCCTTATTATTATTATGTGTATTGCTTTCTCGACCAACCAACCCACACTTTTTCAAAGCCTTTCGAAAGGAATGGAATGACTCTGCAACTATGACAGTAATGCTCGTCTAGGAAGTCCATTTTTTTCTCTCCCTAGGTTCGTGTGAAACCCATCCTTGTCCCACAATATATACTTAAAAAAATATAAAGAAAGTACCATAAATATTGTGGTGCTATAATAGTTATGTATGTACTGCTGTTCCATGTTGTGCTGTACAAATATGTACTACTTCTTGTTTCCGATCAAGGCTTTCTTCCTCGTGGTCTAAGGGAATGGTAGTATGTCATCAAATGAATTTTCTTTCCAAGAAGGTGACATCCTCTTTTTTCCAATCTCCTGACGTAAAAGACAATATCCTGTAACCACAGTGTTCTCCTTTCTCTTTCCAAAGATGTGCTTTGAAAACCCAAAAAGTCCAAAATTAGCTATATATTTAGGTCCCAGTCCAATTGCAAAGAAAAAGGAAAGAGAGAGATTCAGGGTAGAGATGGTCGTCGTGGTAGAGAGATAAAGACTAGAGATCTTCCACTGTAGATAAAAGATATCTCATTTAATGCAATTGCACGTTCTCTTTCTCCATAGATAGAGATCAGTGTTAACTAATGACAGTGAGCTAGAGAAAAAAGTTGGAAAAAGATGAGTCGTCCAATTATCGGTCGGGGTATTCCTTAAGCTGCTGTAGCCAGCCTCGGCTCGACAGATGAAATTAGAGAAAATTGAATTAGTTGGCAGCATTTAAATTGCAAAAAGAATTGGCTAGGATCTTCCAATATTCTTATCCTCCTACTCTATAGAGATGTTGATCGGTCTTGTGTTGGCACGTGCCTTTCCTCTCCAGAGAAATCGAACAATCGGTCCTATCTGCTATGTGTTATACCTACCAACTATTCCAGAATCTTTTCGTCATCTTCACCCTAGGGTGTAAGAATACAAATTATTTGGCTATTTACGACAACACTTTCATACATAGTTTAAGAGCACCGTACAAAAGGCAAAAGTTCTTTTTTTAGTTTAATGTTTAATGTGTCGCTTTTTGAGTGTATGTATTTTTCTCACTTTGTGTTTTATTTTCTATCCTTAGGTTCCCATTATAACAACTATGGGTCGACGAAAAAGTCGGCCGAGAGTCGCAAGTCTAATGGGACATTAGGTACAAGCAGCCCAACGAAAGTGACACTGCGGTCAAACCAGTTGGCAGCTCTAGATGAGCAGAATGGAGACTACGGGGAGGTGGACGATGAAAACATCTACCAAGAAGCTTCCACACTCACAATCAATAACTCTTCCTCGAAAACCTCAAGAAATCGTAGGGTAAGCTTTATAACTAGTCTCTAGTCTTGACTTTCGACTACTACTACTACTACCACAAGATTTAAGACAATAGGCAAGTTACAAAGAGAGTAGAAGCCAAAATCGTCTTTATCTTTTCTGTCATGTACCTATTAAATCGATGAAACTTAGAAACCAAGAATCCAGTTAGTATTAAAGTAACAAAGCTGGTTTGAGTACAAGTTCTTGTCAATTGGCTAAGACGTGTATCCTTATGGAGGAGAAAGCAGTCAGCAGCTTAGCTCATGTAAGAAGGAGTAGTTGATCATCAACAGTGGGAACAAAGAAGAAAGCAGCAGTATCTCGTAGATCATGCCATTGTGTCTCAGTTAAGTAAGAAGGTTAGTTGTCTCAACGTAAGTCAAGCTGTCTAATTTATAATTTACAATTCGAGTTGAGTAGGTTGGAAGAAAAGAAAAGCACAAGTTTTAAGTTGGAATACTCAAATAAAACCACGATGAGATTGAGAGTTTGAGTGTAACTTATTTTAAGAAGACTTTCTCCACTCTCTCCGTCGAGCTTCCCTCACTTTTGAGTGACAAACGTTCCTTGCTACCACTGCTACTACTGCTCCTTTAAAAACTAAAACTTTTACTCGGGAAGAAAACTCTCTGTTTGTACTACTTACACTTGGACAAGAGATAGAGTATTGCACAGAACATTCAAATATTGTCTCCTGTAGCATTATAATATTAGTAGTATGATATGCAAAGAGGACAAGTTGAAAATGTTGAAATGAAACTTTGAACTGAGGGTGACGGAGTTACTTTTGACAAGACTTGCTTTGCTTCTTCTTGTCTAACTAGTAACTAGAGATAATAAAAGTTGAAATCTTGACAAGTCATGATAACAATGCTAAAAGTTCAGATTTACAAATATTTTATGTTGGTACAAGAATTCGTTCTTGACTTTCTTTTCACAAAATAAAATCTTGTTCTTTCCGAATGATTTAAAATTTTATGTTCTGATTTAAAATGAACAAAAATAATGTGTAATGGGTGATAAATTTCATTTATTGGGATGATTTTCTTTTAGATGAAAGTGGCAAGCTCAGTGTGGAATTTAAATTCGGGAGGAAGATCGTATCGGAATCACCGTGGACGATTAGTCCCTGAGGTGTCGTTAAGACAATTAAGATTGATTGAAAACTTAGGCTCCTGCCTTCATGGACAGGTAATGGTTGGCTTGAACAATACCCTCGGCAAACCGATATAAATGATTGTATCTATCCCTTACAAATCAATTTATCCTTCTCTCTCTGTGTGAAGGAAAAAAGTTTAGACTTTCAACCCAAATCCGCACCATTTTTCCTCAAAATAGCCATCAAACTATATAGATTTCGACTGGATATACTAGTAAAATATATACTTTCCCCTAATTTTTATTTCTTTTCTACTGGGTTGCGGATAGGAATTCTGTCTCTTATTTAATACACTTACTCTAGAAGAGCAGGGTTGACAAGGATATATCCAGAAACGGAGATCTGTCTCTTGAGCAAACAAAGTTATCCCCAAATTGCCACAAAATGTATTGGTCTGATTATCCTGTAAGGAATTCTTAATTTTGTTCCAGGTTCATCTGTACGATTTTGAAGGAGAAATTGCCTGTCATGAAGGAACGCTTTATCGCAATTGTCGTCTCATTGCCAAAACCATTAAGGTATGTGCTAGTATGTGTCAACTGTCACATGGGAATAGTTCATTCTCTATCTCGTACATTTTCAACCTCTATCCTCGTCGACCCTTTCCCTCTGTCCCACGAACCAAAAGGGGACTCAACCGAATCCTCATATCAAACAAGAACGAAGGATATCTTTCTCCTGCAACTACTTTCTACTATCTACATTAAAGACCTCATTATCTCCCCTCTCTTTTCTTCCCTGAATATTTTCATTTCAAGTTGTATCTGTCTGCCCAAAATAAATGGCCTTGGTCGTGCCAGTTGACTAGTTCATTTTTCCTCTATACGTTACATACAACTAGTCCATTAAGTAGTGCTTACAGAAACGTTTTATTTTATGAATGCTGAAAGTGCACAGTGCACCTTACTGTAGATATAATAATAATATCATTCTATATAGTGCATAAGGTTGAGTAAATATAATTTCATTTGATTTTTTCCCAGAACCTTGCGGAAATCCGACTGTTGAGTCTACTAGATCATGAGCATGTTTTGCAGACTATGGCAGTTTGTACGGAGATGAAGAAGCCAATGTTGGCACTCTACCCTGCTCCGGAATGTGGGGATTTGTGCAGCTTTCTTTCTCGTCTAACCAACACACCCAGGTACATGCACATACATCATACATATCATATCAAGATGATTATGATTGAATTGCATCCATCTTCCCTTTGTCTCTTGAGAACTTTCTCCACCACTTTCTCCAACAGTCCTTTCCATCTTCGTTCCTTTTTTAGACTTTTTTGCTTTTTCTCTCTCTCTTTCTCTCTTACCCGTCTCAAGGAAAAAGTGAACTATTGTAAAGGATCGCGTGTTATGTCTGACATTATACAGAAGGCACTCATTCACAAAAGACAAAATGGAACATTAGTCTTCCATTGGCTTGTCTTTTATCCTTCCATGTGGAAAATTGTGTTCCAATGTTCCTGAAAACTGAGAAAATGTATATCCCATCCTTTCCCAGTCCTTTATAGCAAGTTCATTCTACTGACCACAAAAGCAGACCACCTCTTGCTTGATTGATCGAGCCAATAGAAAGAATACATGACCTGTTGGCTTTTTCCTAACTTTCTCTTTCGACTTTCTCTCCATATTTCAGCCTGAGCTGGTTGCTGAGTGTAGGAGCACAAATTTCAAGTGGGATGAACTACCTGGAATCTCTCTCTTTGATCCATCGGGATTTGGCTGCCAGGTACAGCACATTACACTCTCGATTCTACTCAAATACCAAATCTATATTAAAACTGTATGAAAGGAAATGGAAAGTAGAGACTAAAAGCCAAAGAGATACTGGCAGCAGCA
This sequence comes from Vertagopus arboreus, assembly GCA_034698485.1. Lineage (NCBI taxonomy): Eukaryota > Metazoa > Arthropoda > Collembola > Entomobryomorpha > Isotomidae > Vertagopus > Vertagopus arboreus. Next base: position 32,820 of record JAQGBQ010000061.1, read on the forward strand.
ACATCCGTGTGTGGTGCTTTCTTTGTTTCAATTTCTTCCAACTCATGCCTAGTTTATAATGTCGCCAAATCTCTCAGGCCTTCTATGAATCCAATGCAGTCAAGTATCGTATATATAGAGTATTCGTCCGTATCGTCATGTAGGCTCGTAGGGCATTGGCAGATTGGCACTTAACTCTACAAACTGTTGGACGAAAACAGAAATGTGTGTTATTTTTTTCCTCTTGAAAGTCTTGGATGGCCAAGCTCTATAGACAGTTCATTGGTATGAGAGAAGGCATATCCTTGGCCAGAATTCGGCAATGCGAAATTTATATTTGCAGCCGGCTGTGCGAAAATTTAATCTATCAATGCGGCTAGACAACACTTTGGGTCAAAAGTATAGCTATGATACTACATGAAACAATAATATTTTGCAGCTTTTTGCAATAGAATGAGTTAAAGCCTCAAAGTTACATAGAGGTTTGTTATCTAAGACAAGAGACAAAAATATCCTTAGATTTCCTTTCCAGTTGGAAGGAAACAAAAATAGGTTGAAGTAAGCTAGGGCTTGAAGGGATTGAAAGTAGTGAGATGTGACAGCAGATGGTTGGCGAAATTGAAAATCCTATATGGAGTACATGGATTTTGGGGTGGGACTTTCTATCTCATTTTATGACTGGAGTAAACATGAATATTTCATTGGGACTGACCTTAGAAATTGCCTGGTGGAAAGAGAAGGTTCAATTCGGATAGCTGATCTAGCCATGGCCTGTGAACAGTACCGGGACGATTACTGTCACACTGCCAGTGGAGATCTCGCCCCTTTGCGATGGTGGTCTTGGGAGTCTGTACTCACCGTAAGTTCACTTTGATAACTATGATTCTACATTGAGGTTGACATTCAGCAGCCTTCTAACTTTCTCTCTAATCCTTAAACGAGATCTTTTCTAATGGAACCTAGCCAAAAACCATAAATGACACTTTCACTTTCAGGATGATTTTACCATGCAAAGTTCGGTTTGGAGCTTCGGTATAACTCTCTGGGAAATACTCACACTTTGCAGGCAAAAACCTTTGTCTCACATTCCCGATCACCTAATCCCCGAGTTAGCAGAGAAATATGGCTCAACCGCAACAAGTCAGGTATACAAATAATATCATACGATATGAAACGAAGCATTATTATGAAACATGTATTCTTAATAATGAGTGTTTTATATTGATGAAATATATAGCAAGTGTGGCTCCCGCAACCGCTGCTTAGTCCTCCGGAAATATTTGATTTAATGAGGGAATGTTGGCAAATTTCACCAACCGATCGACCGACCTTTCAACATATTCATCTCTTCCTGGAACAGAAGTGCAATACAACGATTTACCATGCTGTTGTGTAAAATTCTGTAAACCAGTCCAGATGAATTATTATAACCTCTTAAACTCTTATTATAATAACTAAATGAGTATAATAGTGTTCAAGACACGTATTTAATATTAGGAGAATATATTTACACAAAGAGTAACATTAGTCTGATCCCGTGATTTTAATACCGTGCGAGTGGATGTGAGATTTGGGATGATTGGGTATATTTATTAATAAATGCTTGCATAAAATGTATATGCAGATGCACTGTAAGGTGCTGCTACCGTATCGATAGATCATCAATGTGTTAGTCTTGTTCATTAGTAGCATTTTAAATAATTTTTAGTTTTCAAAACTTGTGTAGCTTTAGTAGTTTGTTTGTGATAATACTCTAAGTTCATCCCATAACACATTTGTATTAAAGTAATGGCAGTACTACAATCTGCTATGAATATAAATGAATATGTATTTCTGTTCAATATAATAATAAAACGATTTTACTTTTTCATGGACCAAGAATCCCAAACCAATCACGTCAAATAGATATAATTTCCCATGTAAAGAACAGGCGATAGTGAAAAGTTTGAAAACTTATCAAATTAATTATCACTATCTTAATTATACCACAAAATCATTAAGCAGTAAAGATTTCAAAGGTTTAATTAAAGTGTTGTCATTCTGTCAACATAAGTTTAACCGATTCCAAAGCTTTAGTTAACTGTTCAACTTCACTGTCCCATGTTGCAATCCTTGAAGAGTTTTGCTCTTGTATCTCTATGGGCATTTTCTGTAAATAATCTGCCTTGTTCATGGCCTCTTTTAACTTTTTGAGCTGCTGCTCTTTGGAACTAATTTGCTTGTTGATTCTCTCTTCCTCCTTCGATAGATCGATTAAACCCTACAAATCATATGAAAGATATCAAATGAAAACATTGCAAACCGACAGCTTAATACGACGCTAATTAAAAACCTACCTTCAAAAGAATGTAGATAGTGCACTTGTCATTTACAATAGTAGCAGCACAGCCAGGAGGGGCTGCTTCTCTAGAATTAACAAGGTCAATACTCTTGGAATATGACAGCGCTTCAAGCGTTGTCTTATCCTGCTTGAAAACATCTTCCATAGAAGGGTCCGAGTTCACTACAAATGCTATATAAACCACCAAATGGTTTAATTAACTCAATAATCATTTCATAGTTTGTACAATTAATTTTTTTTTTAAATCCCTACCTTCAGTTTTTACTTTGTTGGGAATTTCATACGCAGATCTTGTTTGACGAATAGTTTTTATGAAGTAATTCATAAAGCCAACTTCTTTTTCCAAGTTATCATCTTCAAAGCATTTCAACGAATCTCGACTTGGATATTTTGTTACGCATATGGAAGGCGGTCGCGTAGATTGTTCAGCTTTAAAGCATGGAAGCCTTTGCCACAGTTCTTCTGTTACGAACGGCATAAATGGTGCTAACAGTTTCAATCCTTTCTCCACGCAAATTAATAGAACGTCAAGGCTTAATATCTGAGACGGGTTCAATTTAGTTTCCGGCTTAGTATCCGTAAATTTGGGTTTCAATGACTCCTATAATAATACATTATGCATTATACACTTATTTAGAAACAACTTCAATCAACAATAACACGTTCGTAAAGTAAACAACTTACAAGGTATACATCACAGAGTTCATACAGCCAGAAATTATAAGCCCCAGAAGTTGCTTCTTGGAAATTGTATTTAGCTAGCGAGTCGTTACAAACCCCAGCAGCTTTACTCAGTTTATTGAGAATCCATCTGTCCATTCTTTCGAATTTGGAAGGAGGTAATGTCTGCATTTTTAAAAAAAATATTAATTAATACGAATAAGGACGAATACCTTTTAGCATTGATAAATTGTCAAAAATGTACCTCAAGAGGGCTTTTATCACTTGGCTTGTAGTCACCCATATTAAGGTAGACAAGCGAAAACTTCACTGCATTCCAAACTTTATTGCAGAAAAATCTATACCCTTGACACCGCAGGACGTCCAAGTTAATATCCCTGCCTTGGGTCATAGAAGCACACAGAGCAAATCGTAAAGCGTCTGTTCCACATTCTGGGATTCCATTAGGATAATCTTGTTTTTGTCCAAGTTTTGCCTGTAATATTTATTCAGTTCTTTAAAATAAATACTTTCCCTTGCATTATCTAAAAGTCATACTTTGTCAATTTCTTTAGGATCCAAATTGCCTTCTTCTAATTGTTTGTGCAAGTCTGTCAAGTTTATTCCTTGAATGACGTCAATAGGATCGATGACATTTCCCAACGATTTTGACATCTTACGACCATGTGCATCTCTAACGAGTGAATGCAGGAAAACATCCCTGTAAATTTAAATGTGGATACTTTCAATTAGTTTGAATCAAATATAAAAACAATAATTAAATTCTTTATAGACCAATTCTTACTTAAACGGAACATTTTCAGTTAAAGTAGAGGCCATGAATATCATTCTTGACACCCAAAAGAAGATAATATCTAAGGAATTAAAAATTTAAATATAAAAATATCATCATGAGCAACATTTAAACTATACAAATATTCATAATAATTTAATAATAAATCTTCATACCGTAACCAGTTTCCAAAAGATCCGTTGGATAAAAAAGTCTTAGCTCTTCAGTTTGTTCAGGCCAGCCAAACACTGAGAACGGAAACAGGCCTGAAGAAAACCAGGTATCGAGAACATCTTCATCTCTAGTGAGCTCAATGTTTTTTGCATCAGGCCACTTTGCCTTTGCTTTTTCCAGCGCTTCTTTCTCGCTCTCAGCGGCAATCCATTTTTCTTCGTCTAAGAATATAATAATATGTGAATAAAATTTTGTGATCATTTTTTAGAATTTAAAAATTAAATAAAAGTTTACCTGTTTGTTCTCCATCAAACTTCACTTTATATGCTGGAATCTGATGACCCCACCACAACTGCCTGGAAATGCACCAATCTCTGATTCCTTCCATCCAAGAGGTCCAAGTCTTGCGATGTACTTCAGGTTGGATACGTATTTTTTCTTCCTCTACATATCCTAATGCCCGTTTCGCCATATCCGTACAACTTACATACCACTGTAGTTTCAACAGGGGTTCAACAATGTCTTTGGAACGGGAGCATATAGGGACAACCATAGGGTTATCAACACGATCACGGTAAAGTTGTAATTCCTTCAGAGCTTCGACAACCGCTTTTCTAGCATGGAATCTTTTCATTCCCTATATTATATGATTGAAAATTAACAATGCTCAATTGTTTTTAGTAAAATACAAAAAAAACAGTTCGTGACTTACGCTGAATTTTCCACAGTTATCTACCATATTCCCGTCCTCGTCAATAATCGTGATGAATTCAAGATTATTTCTCTTCCCAACTTCATAATCGTTTGGATCATGTGCCGGAGTAATTTTTACAGCGCCTAGCGAAAATAGTTACAGAAATTAATATAGGTTGGCAATTTGGTAAGTTATAATAAATACCTGTTCCGAACTCGCGATCGACAAACTCATCTGCAAGGATCAAAAGTTCCCTATCAACGAACGGATGTTTTGCCTTCTTCCCAATTAAATGTTTATATCTGTCATCTTCAGGATGAACGGCGATGGCCACATCTCCAAGCATTGTTTCAGGTCTTGTTGTTGCAACAACGATTTCCGTAGTCTCGTCAATCTTAAATGTCAATCCATATTATTACTCAAAAACTTATTAGTAAACAAAAAGAATGCCAGAAATCGTAATTACCTTGTATGCAAAAGAAGTTAAGACACCAAATTCAACCTTCTCTGTGTATCCAGGAACAGACAAAAACGTACGACCAGTCAACTCCTGCTTATCTACTTCGATATCACTGATACAACTTTTTAGTGTGCATGACCAATTCACTAATCGATCGCTTCTGTATATAAAACCCTATAAATTCCAAAATATTCATGTTTTAAGAATCTATATAGATTTCCAACGCGGTTCATAATTATAGAAATAGATCCACTTACCCAGTCAAATAGATTTACAAAAGCTCTTGCAACAGCTTTTCCTAATTTCGGGTCCATTGTGAAAGAGGCTCGGTCCCAATCCGCGGATATTCCCATTCGTTTAAGTTGCTCGTAAATTCGGTCACCTTTCTGATCTTTCCACTCCCAAACACGTTTGGTAAATTCTTCACGGCCTAAATCATGTCGGGTTTTACCTTCCTTTCTTGCAATTGTCTTTTCGACGACCATTTGTGTAGCAATTCCAGCATGATCACAGCCTGGGACCCACAGTGTAACTTTTCCCAACATACGATTCCTAATTTAATTAAACATTAAACATTACTGGATTAGATTCTTAACATCATTATTTATTTTAAATCTGATTCTCTTACCATCGAGTTAAAACATCTTCAAGAGCGCACATTAAAGCATGTCCAAGATGAAGGGTGCCAGTTACATTTGGAGGTGGAATTACCATCACAAACTTTCCTCTTTCTTTAATCGCTTCTTCCATTGTCTTGCCATTCTAATTTAAAAAACGAGCAATGTTTTATATTAAAATCAAACTCTAACAAATTGGCAGCGCAAGTAAATAAATAATGAACATACCAATCCGTATTCCGGCTTGAAGTAGCCCTCTTTACACCACCAAGAATACCACAATGCTTCAACAAACTTTGGATCATATGCGTCAGGTAACTTTCCATCAACCGGTTTCTTTTCACCAAGTGCAACGCCTTGAAGACCCTGCAGCAGTTCTTCCGCTGACACTTTCTCCTTCCCTTTACTTTTATCCGGTTTTGCTTTAGGTTTTGAATCTCCATCCGCTGCAGGCTTTGCAAATGACTTTTTCTCCGAAAACTTTTTCATCTTGGCTTCTTTCTCCAATTTCTTTTTCAACTCTTTAGCTTTTTTTGCATCTAGAGTCACATCAACAGGCCAGGGCTTTTCTTGATCTTCCGGTACAGCAGGGGTAGTATCTTGATCAGTTAAGACCGGTGGACCCTTAGTTTTTGCATCATACGTTGACCAATCTTGCCCTTCTTTTTTATCAACTTCTGTGGACTCCGACGAGTCCTTGACAGGTGATTTGCCTTCTTCGGACATTTTAATTGAGAATTTTACAGCCTAGGATCAGAAGAAAATTAAATGTTGTTAAAGAAGTTAGAACAACTGTTAATGAATTATTGTCCACCATGCTGCATTGAAATTCAAGTATTTCATCATTCTGTGACCAGCATGTGATGAAATAATCAGATATATTTTAAATTAAGGACGTTCTGTATCTAAATTGCATGGATTATGGAATGAAGGCTAGATTACTTTCAACTTTAGAATCATCAAATATAATTGTCGGCAAAGTCAATCTACAAATAGACTACATTTATTTTTCTTCTATTTCCTATATTTGAAGAACGAACTCGAATAATAATGTATGAATGTAATTATAAACATAAGATTGTAGTATATAGAACAAGTATTCTTACCAATTAAATTTCCGAACTTCCGAAAGATTTTGATTACTAAAATTGTAAATTTATAAACCGGAAACACAGCTGCTGTAAAGATTTCTGTCAATATTGGATGGCGCGAGGTCTGAACTTCCCCATGTGCGATTCCTCTGAATTCTTTCTAATTTTTATTTAGTTAATCTGAGTGAATCGTTTAAATAAAAAGTTAAGTACACTTTTATTTACCTTTGGATGAAACTGGCTAAAATGGGATCAGACTCAGCTCTTAGTTTTAAAATATTAGCAGAATGTCCGGTATCAAAGGCAAGAACATCGATTATGACTTTACCTCATGGAACGGTCGAAACTCCCGTATTTATGCCGGTTGGCACTCAGGTAAAAACACCGAAAATTAATGAGCAGCAATTATAATTTCTTATTCATCTATTTACGGAAATGTACAAATAAATCCTGCGTCTTGCATGTATAGAACATAGAATAAGACCGGCTATGTCAGAGAAAGTTTACTTTCTCTCGGCTTTATTCAAACCGCAGAACTCAAGTATTCATATTTATTTATTTTTTAAATGATGCCTAAATGAAACTTAACATACTAACAGTTTAAATATAATTTGCAGTTTATAAAGTTTTTGGTTAACTATTTCTAAAAAGATGTCTTGGGGAAAGTTTGCTTTCTCTTGCTTAGAGTATGGAGGAATGAAGAATTATATCAGAGAAATCTTGCTTTCTCTTCTTGAAAAATTAGCTAATCTCGATAAACAAAAGTAGTGTTCTGTCAGACGTGTCATATTTAATTCACGTTTTACGTCCATGAATATTTGATAATTCTATATCTACATTAATAATGGATTACTATTTCAGGGAACCTTGAAAGGACTTTTGCCAGAACAGCTCCACAAACTGGATTGTCATATGATTTTGGGGAATACGTACCACTTGGGTCAGTTAAACTTAATTATAATTATATTCATTGCAAGAGATACTTGAATCTATTGGCATACTTTTTTTAGGAAATAGGCCAGGAATAGATCTCATTAAAAAAGCTGGAGGACTTCACAACTTTATGCAGTGGAACCGATCTCTTCTTACTGGTAATTTGAATGTTGTTTTTATTTTATGCAAAGTACTATTTTCAAAACATTCTCTTTGTTCAGATTCAGGTGGATTTCAGATGGTCTCGTTACTTGAATTAGCGGAAATAACTGAAGAAGGAGTAAAGTTCAAAAGCCCGTATAACGATTCCGAGTGTATGATGACACCAGAACATTCCATTCAAATTCAAAATATACTTGGAGCTGACATTATCATGCAGTAAGTTGTTTTAGTTATTGAAATATGTTCAAAACGATAGCTGATATTATATTATGTCGTACTAATTTTTTTTAGGTTAGATGATGTCGTATCTTCTACTACAAGTGGGGTACGCTTTTCAGTCAGTAATTTATTCATAATTTTTAGCTCTTTATGTTTTACAGTATTTTAATTTAATTTTAGCCAAGAGTTGTTGAGGCTATGGAGAGGTATGTATTTTCAATCGTTTAACAGATTCGACTATTCAGGTATTTTGTAAATTTGTATTGATTTAAATGTAGAACGATTCGATGGCTGGACCGTTGTATTGTAGCTCACAAGCATCCTGATAAGCAAAACTTATTCCCTATAGTCCAGGGTGGTCTAGACCCCGAGCTTCGAAAAAAGTGTGCTAAAGAGTTAATCAAAAGAAACACTCCTGGCTTTGCAATTGGTGGATTGAGGTAAATTAAGCGTCTCTGCTAACTATTTCGTTTGATAGTTTTGATAGGTATTTATATTTCAAATTTATGTATGTATGATTTCAGTGGTGGAGAAAGTAAAGATGATTTTTGGAAAATGGTTCATATATCAACAGACATCTTGCCCAAAAATAAACCAAGGTATCTTATGGGGGTTGGGTTTGCTGAGGATCTTGTTGTCTGTTGTGCTTTGGGATGCGATATGTATGACTGTGTATTTCCAACTCGGACGGCTGTAAGTATATTTGAATCAAATTATTGACTGCATTTTATAATTTTTGTAATAACTTAAACTCTCTTTACAGAGATTTGGTTCTGCTCTAACTTTTACTGGTCAAATTAACTTGAAGCAAAAGAAGTACAAGAATGATTTTACTCCAGTAGACGAAGACTGTAGTTGTTTAACATGCAAGACATACACAAAGGCTTATCTTCATTCCATTGTGACAAATGAAACAGCCGCATGTCATATACTAACTGTACACAACGTGGCCTTTCAAGTGAGTTTTTCATTGTTTTCTATATACTTAATAATAAGAATTTTAATTTCAATTGGTGCTACAATGTTTTTGTTTCCAGATGAGACTAATGAAGAAAATAAGAGAAAGCATAAAATCAGGAACTTTTGTTGACTTTGCTAAATCATTTATGTTAGGAATGTATCCAGAACGAAACTATCCAACATGGTCCAAGGACGCGTTAAGTGCTGTCGGAATACTTTTAGAATGATTAGAGTTTTCTACATCGTAATTAAATAGTCCTTTAGTTCAAAACGTCTAAATATGTATAAATTTTATAATTTTATGACCTTTATAATATGTTTACATTTTGATTTCTTTTAAATAAATAGAGACGAATTCTCAATGTTACAGAATGAATAATAATCAAGGCCTTTCTAATAATCTATCTATCTAAGGACTGGGAAAATCATAGTCAGCAGTAGCGGATGCGTAGGATTACGAAAATATGCGAGGATTTATGCATACTTAGTTTGAAAATGTCGAGGTGATACACATATTCAACATTTCAATGAAAAAATGTCTAAGTGATCAAGATTGAATTTTGTTGTAAGAGAAGTGCAATTAAATAGCCAAGAGAGAGGTATGCCATGTCGAATGAAAAAAATTAAATGAAAAATTAGTTATTTACCCTAAGAAATTGGCATGGACCTCATGGCGGTCGGAAAAACTTATCCAGACAGATTAGACTCTTCTGGTTTGAAAAAGAGTGAGATGAATGGTTATTGAGGTTTCATGTTCAGATTCTGATGTGGCATTAGAACTGCATATAAAAAACATCGTCTGTTTAATTTCACAAGCCTTGTTCAACTCCTACTACTACCTGATAAATTGCCTTGCTAAATGACATAACATGCAAAAGCTTACTAAACAATTTAAAGAATCCTTGTGAGAATAGATTAAATAAAATTATTACAAGCTTCTGTTTCGATGACAGGATTGTCTATAAAAGTCAAACAACAATAGCTACAGGATTTTTTATTACGCCGAGAAAGCTTTAGCTGCGCTCGTAAACCGCAAACAAGTTACTTAGCAAATAGCTAATAGGGATCATAATCAAATTTTTATGCTTTTGAAAGGTGCCAAAAAAATGGGATTAGTGGAAAGAGGCGTCAGAGTAAAATTCTTCCTAATAATAGATGTGAACTATTTTCACAACTCATTAAAGACACCTCGCAAAAAGTTTTAAAGGTATGACGAGTACATACCTAGATTTAAGATGTTCCAAAAAACTTGTGAGTGGAGCAGTAAAGAAAAAAAATATGCACGAGGACGCTAATAATAATATTCTGTCACACCTTCACTTCACCCATTTTTGAGTAGGAATATTATCTAATGTATTTGTGCAAGTCAACCAGGACGTTGTAAAAGGAAATGCAATACAAAATACAACCATCACAACCTACAAGTTTTCCGAACTCTTCACACATTCCAAATCGGTGATAAGCAAAGCTAGTATTCGGAGACTCCCCACATAGATGATACATGTAATAATAAGCATGTATATGTATGTACACACTTACTACTCATCATATCCTATCCATCTCAACTAAGTATTAGTCAACTTTCTTATAATTTTACTTCAAATGATGAGAAATGCTGAATGTGGTACTACGGGTTACGGAACAAGGAACCCAGTGTGTCCAAAACCACCCCACCGAAAAAATAACCATTGGAGCAATGCAATTTTAACAGCTTTAGTAAACTAAGTATGAACCAAATTCAGATTGTATAATATAGGCTTCAGTCTTCTTCCAATATTATATACCGGTGGTAAAAGTTGGTAATGGGGATTCAATATCTATATTGCTTTGTTAAAGACACTTGCTTCCCTTTTTCTTGAAGAGGCTTTTCCAAACTACTGACGATCATTTTCCAGTCTTCTTATCTCCTGTGAACTCGGATATCACATCTTCCTTTTTCTTGGATTTAACCAGGTCCAAAGAACAAAATGGTAAGTAAAATAAAATCAAGTGTATTTATTTGTAACTCATATCCTAAATGCATCCTAGCAAGAGCGATACAATTAAGTACGTGAAAACAAACAAAGCAATACGGGAGTTTGACCAGAAGAATTAATATTGCTCATAAAGTATGAACATAAAATCATGGTCAAATCAAGCTAGTTATATGGATTGTTAGTAAACTGAAAGGGAGTTTCTTGACAAAATATGGGGCTAGTTGAGAAACTTTCTCTCGAACTTTCTCTTGTAATTTGTAATTACTAGAACACATTGAGAATAATGCTTTCTTTTTTTTCTTTTTTTAGGCTGACCCAGAAAAAGAAGCGAGTAAGTTATTTAAGATCTGCTTATCAAGTTTTTACTATTGGGTATTCTTATTTTAAGTGATGGTGTTTTTATTTATTTCTCTAGTGATGAGGAAAGTCTTCCAAATGTTCGACCAAGGAAAAACAGGCTTCATTGACAGTTCCAAAGTAGCCACTATCCTCAACACACTTGGCCATAATTTCGATGATGAAGAATTACAAGCTCTGGTTGAGGGACACGACCCAGAAAGTATGTTAAATTAGCCTACTGCAAATCTCATTAAATGGTGAAGATAATTTAATGAAGCTAACAAGAACCTAGGAAAAAATGGGAAGCTTATTTTCGGGTCTGCATGAGTTGATTAGTCATGCTTTTTGCAAATCTTATCTCACAACTCGTGAATATCAGTTTCATTTTCTACAAAATTTCCTTCAAATTGTACATCATTAGGAGGCAACGAAAAGATAAGAATGGACTACTGAGGGAAGTGTTTTAGTTTTGAAGATGAAGACAGCAAGGACAGGCGCCAGGAGTTGTCACTCAAGTATTTCAGTCCTCCAGACTTTAGCTACCTTTCCTATTAGCTATTTATCATAAGTCTTTGGAAACAAGCCAGTAAAATATGTACTAGTTGAGTTCATATCTCTTGCGAAAATGCTATCATAGTTAAAAATCATATGTTCCATGTAGTTGATAGTTTGGGAGGATACAGTTATGTGATATTGTAGAAGAATAAACGGTCCGTCCTACCGTGAAGATAACATTTGCCATTGCTTTTTATACCACTGTAAAATTAGGTGAAGATTAACTACCCTCGATTTAAAGCCTTGTAGGAGCTTGGTAGGGGAAAACAAATTTAAATTGAAATCATAAAAATCTGAAAAGTTTCAGAACAAAATTGAAAGTTGATATTTTTATATTTGTAAATTTTCTGTTCAAATAACCTGGAATTAATACTATTTATTTCAATGAATTTTGACATGGCATTTGATATCTTCTGATAAATGAACTTGCAAGGGTTATAAACAACATGAATTTATAAAAGTCTTTGTTCACACTCATTAATTTTTGCAGAGCTGGGGAAACTAAATTTCGACGCTTTCTCTGAGATTGCTGGTCATTTCCTAGAGGAAGAAGATGATGAAGCGATGCAACAGGAGCTAAAGGAGGCTTTCCGTCTTTATGACAGAGAAGGCATGTTCTTCACCTCTTTTTTAAAACATACACAAACCATGCAGAAGAGTGTTGCATGTTCAGAATAATAAAATGAATGAATTCAGTACAAAGGTTACCTTCATGGTGAAAGACGTTTGTTTAACTTTTGGGAATAGGAAACGGATACATAACCACCGGAACATTGCGTGAAATTCTTAAAGCCCTTGATGACAAGCTAGGACCAGATGACTTGGATGGCATCATTGCTGAAATCGATACTGATGGATCTGGGACCGTAGACTTTGACGGTGAGTGCTTATTCTTTTAACTCTCTCAGAGATTCTCACAGTCTGCAGATGTTGAAAAAGATTTAAAAACTATAAAGTATGCAAAATTCAAGTGATCAGTTTCACCCTAGGGACCTATTGTATCGTCATTTTGGGATTTTTACTTACTCTCTTTCTCTCTCTGTTTCTCCCACGCATAGTCATCAGGATTATTTTTCAGTTATTTGAGCATTTATGCAAACAAGTATTATTTTAAGACGTTTCTTTTTTTCAAGTCAGCCTAGAGTATTTGCCTGACAAAGTTATTTGGCAAGTCTTGTCGCAATAAAATCAATCGAGATTATTGGCCAAGACTGCCAGAAATAACAAAATATTCATTTTCGGTGGGCTCTCATATTTTTTTTTTCAGAGTTTTGGACTTTTGCCCAAGGGGCTATGCAGAAATAATGCTAAGATTTTTAAAACATGAATTTTTTTTGGCTTGATTACAACCTTGTATTCGGTTTTATTACAACAAGTAAAAATGCTTATCACAAGTAAATACAATTTGAACATGAAATTAAATATAACTATAGAATATAAACGATTTCATTGAGCTTCTGCGAGTGAGTAAATGTTCCAAAAATTGAAGCAGCATTTCGACGTGGAATAGCAATACTTATACGTTGAAATTTTATTACTTGTTACCAACGATTTCATAAAGTTGGAAACTCTGGAATAAGCCCTTAAACTTCCAAGCAAAACATGTCCAAAAGCTCTTTGTTTTTGATCATCCTTCATCAAACGGAACGTATGAACCCTTCTTTCTTGGTGTCTCCACTTCGTCTTCCCATTCCTCTGCATCAAAGTCATCTTCTTCTTCAGTATAGTTTACCTTCTTCCTGCTGCTTCGTCGACTCATCTAAAACAATAAAAAGAGTACATTGTACAATTAAAATGCTCATTGACCCTTTCCATGAAGATTTATGAACTTACCTTCAAGTTCTTCTTAAGCTCCGTTTTATGAAAAGTACGACAGTCCTTATAAGGAGTTTTTAGATTTTTTAAATGCGATAAAATAATTACTACATGTGTTTTATGCACACTTCCAAAATGTGTTATGAAAATAATTCAAGAATAATCATGCATTTCATTTTAATTCATTAATTTTATTACATATAAATACATGAATTTACCATTTCATACAAGAAAAAGCCTATTCTCAATTTGTTTTAAATTTTTAACCCGCGGAAGCACATTGTGCTAAAAACAAAGGAATTAATTAATTGTGTGCTAATAGCTTATTTCTTTGTCATTTCATTTGATCATCAAGGCAATTGAAGAAGACTATGTGTCTGATTATTGTGGCACAATGTGCAAAAGTTGTAGTATTTTTGTTGCAGAATTTATGAATAGAATAATTATGATTTTTAATACAAAAAATATGACTTTGAATGCAAAAAATATGATTTTTAATACAAAAAATATGATTTTGAATGCAAAATATATGATTTTGAATGCAGATATTATGATTTTAATTCCAGAGTTTATGGAGATGATGACGGGAGAGTAGAACAAGGAACAGAGAAGAATTTGGCACTTGTCCCAAATCAGTTCTGAAATCATCGTTCTCAAATCTTCTCATCCTTTTTGTCTGCATCTTCTGTGTATGGATCCAAAATAAGCAAAAAAGCAGACACAACCATCATTCAATGCATTCGTATATTATTATTTACTTGTCGCAAACTTTTAACTTGGGCACTTTGTCTATTATCCTCGGTATTAAATGGCCTTGGGGAAAAGCTCTTAAATTGAGAATATTTACAGATTTCTAGTGGCAATTCGATGTTACTGAATCTTTTGAAATTTTGTCGTTTTTAAGCATGCATCATTTAAACTGTTTCCTATTCATATCGGCCTTTCATTCATTCATTCATTCATTATATGCATTATTTATTTTGATCTTTCAAAGTTTTCAAGTGATTGAATGTTGTCATATTCAAATATGAACAAAATGGAATTATTTTGTGATTCGTCCTCCAGAAAAAAAGCTCATGTACCGAAAGGTCCCGAAATAGATTTGGGAAAGAATAAATCTATTATCGATAACAGACTATCATCCTGTGTGATTTGTACCATGGAAATTTCATTAGATTAAATTGGCAATAAACAAAATTTACTGACCGAGTCGGCCACAAGTCAAGATTTCAACATTCACATACATTTCATTTTGGAAGCAGTATATTTACTTTTTGTATACACACCTACATACACCCCAATCTAGAAAGACAAAATTTTTCTGAAAAATGTCACGTCATACTTCAAGGACCAATTCTTCGGTCGGGAGTTTTCCACTTCATGGACATCGCAAGTCTCGTAGCCGCAGCTTGAAACCAACAAGTTCTTCGGATATGACTCATCACAGTAGTCATCATCATGAAGACCAGGATCCAGATCGGTTTTTTGTTGTCCCTCGGGGTGTCATCCTTGAGTATGGCCCATATCCTTTCCACGGAGTTAATGATTTCCGCCAAGAAAGACTTCAAGGAATGCAAAGTATGCATCACATAAATGAATACATTTAGTAATTACTTAATAAAACAAGTATGCATTTATTGCAGAACAACTCGAGGCGCTTGGTGCACGAGTGAAGGTAAACAATGTCCTACTAAATACACATGTAATTATTTTTAATTTTTTTTTATTAATTTGCATGTTAAGATGATACCGTGCACTGACTTTGCAAATCGTGTCCAAATTTGGTACTACTGACACTAATACTATTTATTGGCTTTTATCATTTTCTAAATAAAAATTTACTAAATGTCAGATGAACAAAATTAAATATGAAAGGTACATGGACGAGGTGATTTTTGTATGCAAGATTACAGACCTACACCATGGAGGGGATGGAGAAATTGACAGACTCTGCATAGATGCAGCCAGATCATTTGACCGAGCATCTCGAAAAGCTATTCAAGGACTACGACACAGAATTGCGGTTGAAACCAAAGAGCTGGTCGAACCATTTTGTCCATGCCTTAATCCTGGACCAACCGAAGACATTGCGGAGAAAGAAAAAGAGGCTGACGCTGTATCAGATCCTGATGAGGCTGCTATTAAGCTGCCTGTTAAGGAAAAGAAAGGTCGAAAAAGCTATCAAAAATAGAACTTTCACTTTGACCTTGTGAAACTTATAAATCCAAATTAAAAATGTAAAATAACTTTCTAAACTACATATGTACATCTCCATCCATGAATCCTACCACTCTAATATCTAACAGTAAATCCAATCCAATTATAAATAACATAAATCCTAATTTTTGAGTTTTAATGACCTCCGTGATATAAATTTTACCTAAGAAAATCATGAATTAAATGCATTTTGTGGATTTTAGACAAACTTTGACAGGCTTTTGGGTTTTAAGAATTTTAGAAAATAATTTCTAACCGTTTCATTTAAGTAACCAGTTTTAGTGTTCAAAAATATTGAAATTCAACTTCAAGTTATAATGGAAAAACAAGAATAAGAAAACATTTTATTATAATAATTCAATGATTGGTTAAAATTTCATTATTATTTATTTATTTTTAAAAAAATGTACAGTATAAAAATGATTCTATTGTTGGCTGAACTAAAGCTAGGATGAAAATTCGTAATTACATGGATTATTTTCTGTGAGTCTCACAGTTAGGATGAAGAGTTAACAAACAGGTCAAATCAAATGATAACAAAAAGTCACTTTTCAAAGAAATATTTGTGGCACTCACTTCCGATCAAGGAGAAAGTGATCTTTTTGTAAAATTCATATTCTTAATTTAATAGTAAACCAAATTACATGTTATAATAAACAGAATCAGATACCATCAATACTCGATACATGAAACAGAGATTTCATTATTCATTATGATCAATAATTGCAAGAAACATTAGTTTTGATCAAATTAAAATTTTTACAGGATAATTAAATATCAAACAGTTTGATCTGCTAGTACATACGATGTCAAGGATCAGTGAAAGTAATGATAATAAACTAAGTAAATAAATATTTTTAACCGGGGTTGTGTATACAGTACACAATAAAATAACCACTAAACCAATGGAAAAAATTACAATGTTTAATTAAACAAGGAGACATTTTTCAGCCGGGTTCATTGGTGATCCCATTGGACAGTTGAAGGCAGTTGCAAATTCTTTCGAATTTTGCAATGTTCCTAAAAGACGGAATTTGTGGGGGGAGTGAACCCTCTGTTTATCGAGCATTTGATTACCCGTAACGCCGTTGGAGGTATCGGTGCACCAAGACTGAAAATTAAATCATCAATTATAACTAAGAATAAGTTTAAATTAATAGCTGGTTAGAGTAATTGAACATTTGAAATAGAAAGACAAAATATCAAGTAGAGTTGCCGCGGGTACCCGTCGGCTATCCGGTATCCGGCATATCCGGCCAATTTGCCGGATATCCGATCCGG